>VZSE01004863.1:523262-536283 GCA_013398275.1 Promerops cafer
TTTTTCCCTCTCTTTCTAAGCTTGAGCCTGCTCTGCTCTGTTCCTGGTTGCATCTCACAGCAGTTAGTTGAAGAAAATATATTTTCATGGGAGCACTGGCATTGGGCCAGCGTCAAACCATGACACCTCTTCCCAATCCTGTTGTCAGAGCCCACATCCCATGGTCAGGAATCCAGTTGCATGGCTTCACTACCATCTGGTTTCACATTGTGGGCTGCAGTATCCGAGCACTGGACCAGGCAGGTCACCAGGGGCTCTCCTGACTGGTGGCTGAAATCTTCTTGCATACCCCACAGCTCACCCAGGGACAGAGACGGGGTGATTATCTCTGGCCCTGCTTCTTTCTCCTGTTAGGAGGACCCTGCTTCCTCCTCATTCCTTCCTGTGTGAACTGATTTGATCTTTGATTTCTTCTTCTGTATAGGGGTGACTGCTACCAGCAGAGGTTGCTCCTCTGGTTCAGCTGCAGTTTGAGTGGCCACAGTGCCTGTTGGTCCGCTTTCCTCCCTCTCCCCTAAGCATGCTGTTTAGGGTCAAGCAGTGTCCAGGATACAGAGGCCATGATCCAGCATGCATGAGTTCTCCTTGCTGGAGTTGCCACAGCATTCTCTCTCTTGCAAATATTCTGTTGTTTTAACAGAGTTTCTGTGGTTGGTCAGAGGTGAATTTCCAAACCATTGGAGCAGAGAATTTCCCCCAAAACTGACCCATTTTCTCCCACATTCCATTCCACTCATGACTAGCCACCCTTGAGGCAGATATCTGAATAACCTTCCTAGAAATATCTTTTGTAATTCTAAACATGGTGTGGACCATGAGGACACCACACTGAGGAGGCCTGGCAGACCTAACAACATGAACATGCTTTCCTTAATATCTAAAGGGAATTCAAAATCCTCAAAAGCTGTTGTAACAGGCCTGAAGGAAGAAAAGGTAGTGAAAAGATGGGGAAAACCATCCTCCCCTGTCCCACAGGTTGGCTACAATTATTAACAAATTCCCACATGCAGCACTCCAGGCCAGGGCAGGAGAGCAACATGAATACACACCCGAAAGTATCCTCGTTGCCTTTGATGTTATCATGCTGTAAACTGATGTCACACAGTACAGCAACAGAATAATCCTGACTGCTCTCACTGCTCTGAAAAAGATCCCTATGGGGTGCGCATACAGGAATGTATACAGGGTTACGTACCATACCCACAGGAACAGACCAAGCAACAGTGGCTCCCTACCTAACAGAGCAAATGCTTAGATCAAATTTGTTTCCAGCTCACTCTGATCAAATGTTGTAATCTCAACCCTTTGTTCCTCACAGTGGGCACTAATTGAAGGTTGTCATCATTTAGGAGTGGCACTCCCTAATTTACAGCTCGCCCTCTGCCCCTGCTTGCTCTTCTTCCCGTTCTGGTGGACGATACAAAAGACGGGGATTACAGGTTGAAAAAAATCAATTTACTGGAAACAGCAATGAGATAGGAAAACAAACAGTAACAGCAACAATATTAATAACAAAATTATACAAAAAGAAGATGATTTAATGCAAAAATTACTCACTGACTAACCCAACATGGCAGGACCCCAAGACAATGTACAAAATGGTGGGTGGACCCTCTGCTCACCACCCATTCCTTCCCAAACAAAAGCCACACTGTGCTCCTCCTCAGAAGCAAGAGTCCCTCGCTTTTATAGCCCCCGACAGTGATCTGGATAGTACAGAACAACAACCTAGACATGCCTACAGAGCTCCAGGCTCTGCCCCTTCATGGCTAATGTGAACAATTAGAAAAAAAATTAACCTGGTCCTGCCCAAAAACCAGGAAACTACCAAAAAAAAAAAATTTAAATATTTCACTTCCACAGTTGACTGAGACCATGCTCATACGGTTTATGGAAGTACTTTCAGCTGATATTTTGGTCAGTGACTGTCATGGTTTGACACTGGACCAATGCCAGCCACCCACAAGAGTTGCTCGCTCACTGTTCCCTGCCACAGCTGGGCAGAGGAGAGATAAAAATTAACGAAAGTTTCACAAGTTGAGATAAGGACCAGGAGAAAACACTTCAAGGGCAAAACAGGCTCAACTTAAGGTTGCAAAGTGAATTTATTACTAACAGAATCAGAGGAAGATAATGAGAAGTAAAATAAGCCCTCAAAACTCCTTTCCCCCCCAGCCCCTCCCTATCCTTCCCACCAACAGCACAGGGAGACAGGGCCTGGGGTTTTTGGTCAGTTCGTCACCCAAGGTTTTCTTCCACTGCTCAGGGAGAGGAGTCCTTCCCCTGTGAGACCATGGGGTCCCTCCCACAGGACACAGCTCTCCATGAACTTCCCAGCACAGTTCCAATCTCACCAGCATCAGTCCTCCCAAAACTGTTGCAACCTGAGTCCCTCCCATGGGCACACAGTCCTCCCAAAACTGCTGCGGNGGATCTCCATGGGCTGTGGGTGGATCTCTGCATCCCCCGTGGATCCCCAGGGGCTGCAGGGGCACAGCTGCTTCACCATGGTCTTCACCACGGCCTGCAGAGGAATCTCGGCTCCAGTGCCGGAGCACCTCCTCCCCTCCTTCTCCACTGACCTTGGTGTCTCCATGTTGTTTCCCTCACATCTTCTCACCTCCTTCTCTTCTCTGACTAAAAGTGAAAACTTTGTGGCTTTATTTTGATTTTCTTCTTAAATATGTCATCACAGAGGTGTTACCAGCCTCTCTCATTGGCCCAGTTTTGGCCAGCAGCATGTCCATCTTCAGAGCCATCAAGGATTGGCTCTGCCGGACATGGGGGAAGCTTCCAGCAGTTTTTCCAGCAGGAGCCATCTTTGTGGCCCCCGTGCTACCAAAAACCAGGCCATGCAAAACCAATACAATGACCATGTTCAATTTCCTATTCATTCATTCATTCATTCATTCATTCATTCATTCATTCATTCATTCATTCATTCATTCATTTATTCATTTCTCTATTCACAGCTATCTGAATCATATTTTCTAAGATATAAACCCCTATGTCCCTTGGCTTTCATAAAGTACTACCCCAGAGCCAATAAATGAACAGAACAGAGTCCAACTGTCCACTGCATAGCATACATTTGTTTTCTTTCTAGATCTTTTCTGTTTCACCCAAACACACACCAAGTATAGCTGGTTTCAAGCTGCTATCCAATTTTCAATTAAACAAATTTGTTATACAAAATAGGAAGAACAGGCCAAATAATTACTATGTCTATTTCACAGTCAAATAATGCTGCAAAACAAATGCCTTGAAATCAAAGCTTACATTTTAAAGGAGACTGTCTAAATATTTTTATAAAATAGACTTTTCTTTTTTGTAATAGAATAAAGAATTGAATACCAACAATGGAAATTTATTTCTTCACCAAATTTCTGTCTTCTCTCCATGCATACACACTGCATGTTTCTGTATGGTTCCTCAGGAATAATAGATTGCTGGCAGATATTCAATTTTTTTAGAAAACATAATTTATTTAGGGAAGAAAAGAAGATGTAAATGCTGTAGTTTTGATTATGCTTGTTTTTATTAAAAGACCTATAGCAACTCTCAATACAGTATCTTCAGAAGCTCCTTTCTGTTCTGTAATAGCCAATACTCCTCAAAAAGGACTACAGCATTAATTCCAGGCACTCCTAGCTGCCTTGTAAGGTACCCGTTACATTTCCATGAATCCCAGAAGAATAAGGCAGGAAAAGGACACCCAGTGAGTTCTCTTGACCAGTATTTTGCCATTCATCATCAGAGCTCTCCCTTGAAATTTGCTGCAATTATTTTTCCATCAAAACATAAGTATTTTCTCTTGAATTTGAGAAGAAATTAAGGCTGGTTGTAACAACACTGCATGGATTTAGTGTCTGGCAGACTGAGGAAAAAGCAGTCTACAGGAAAGACCAAAGACCTCAAGCCACACTTCGCAAGTTTTGAACCTACTCATATCACTGAGACTGTAAGGCTTGAGGCTATTAACTACAGAGCACGTTGGTATCATTACAGCAAAACAACTAAAGTTTTGAATTGTATGTGACCAGCCCATTGAAACCAGACCTAACTTGTTAATTTCAAGTCAAATGTAGGAATGAGGTGGGGCTAAAATGCTAATCAGATCAACCTTTCTATTGAAACTCATTTTTTCAGTATGCAGCATTTGAACAGATTTATCTTACACAGCTAAATAAAGAGCTTCTTCAAAACTCTCCACAGTATACATGGAAAAACACTGGAGATCTTCTGCAGCTCTAAATTGCTGTGATCAGTTTGCTCAGATGACATTAATTTTTGAGGTACTTCATTCCTCTATACTGAAAACACATTGAAAACCACATAGGGCTGCAACTTTAATCTAGCATCCTTTATTACTGTATTTTTTATTTAACTTGGATCTGTCAATAAGCTTATGATCTTACACCAGATTTATTGCCTCCCTTGCAAAACTCAATGGAGTTAGAGTAGACCAAAACAGGTTTGATCTGGCAGAAAAATATCAGGCTTTCAATCTACAGAGACAGCCTTTTAGATCATGAACTCCATTATCTCTGAAGTGAACATGAAGGGCTTTTATTTTTCTGTCTTCTCTTCACGACATGCAGTTTAGGTTGGTGATCAAGAACAGTAAAGAGTTAATACAGGAATGGTTTTTTTTCAGATACAGTTTTACGAAAATCTACTCCTCCATGGTGAGGTTTGTTTGGATGGGGGAGCTGGGGGTGCTTTTCTGTTTTTTTTTTTCACTGGGCAAGTGAAACACATGCTCATTTTTCAGGGAAATTGTCATCATTCTAAAGGAAAGATAAGCATATGTTTTGCCTGGACTGGTAAATTTTTGTGTCAGTTTTGCAAGGCACTTGAATATCTTTCTCTCTCTCTCTCTCTGTCACACATACACACACACACACACACACACAGACACACAGACACAGACACACACAATTACAGTATCACATGTAACTGGGAACAAAGACTACAGGGAACAGAGTTTAATGGACTGTGATTACTGTTCTGGAACAGATTGAGTCTCTTTATAGCCTATGAGAAGATGATGTGAACTGAATTCAAACAAAGAACTGATAATGGATTTTACTGAAAGCTACACAGTTAAAAAGGACACTCTCATAATTCATAGCCATGGAAGGTGCCTCAAATAAAAAAGGAATTTTAAAAACTAAGAGATGGATTACATGTAAAACAACAGATTAAAACATTTTATCTCTATATAGTACTTTACTTTCAAGAATGGAAAATCAAGAATTATATTTACTTTTATTTTATATATTTCCATTAGTAAATAGTGTTATGTTTTGACTGTTTTGCATTAATACAGTAACTGACCCCTTCTGTTGTTCAGGCAGTTCTGTTCATGCTTCTATCTAACATAAACCTCTGTTATTACCAAATCAAATCAACTGTACTTCAACCAATGCCTTAAAAATAAAGCATATTTCATGTCCACCATTCTCTTTCCCTATACTTCTTATTCCAAATCACCTATCTAGACATTTTCTTCTTCTCCCAAGATGAGGGAATAGGTGATTTTTCAGCTCTTTGTAATGATTCTTCTTGACTTGTTCACAGCATGGGGGAGGGAAGCACCTCATCCCTGCATAAATACCTCCCTTTGTGTCATTTCTGATGTGCTATCCTAGGTGTCTGTTTTCTTTAATCTGATATCTCTCCAAGCAGTGGAGGCTGCCTGTTTCTGAGTAAACAGCTTATGAATTTTAGACAGTAGATGAGAAAATCAATTTAAAATATATTAACTATAGTTCTATCTGCTTCAAATTCTACCTTTTACACAAGAAGGGAAACACTGTTTGTAAATCAGAATATGCCTTATTAAAATTCTTACCAAATGAGGTTGAAAGATTAAAACAATGCATAGATATTGCTGTGTTTTTACTAGTAAAACTGATCAGTTAACTAATAAAAATCACCAAACATTCCACTTTCTGATTTCTGAGACACATTTTCAAATGCCATTTCAATAATGTCTGTCTTAAGAACTGATCCAGTATTAAAGCTGGGCCCCAAATCTATTTCAAATAGATGAATCTTCATGGTCTTTTTTTCACTGTATGAAAGAGGATTAGTTCTTCATATGAACAATCATTTCCATACCTCTAATTACATTGTACAAATATTTTAAAATTGAAATACTGTCAAGTTTGTAATAAGCAAGCTCAAGCTGAAGTTTTTCTAATGGGTAATTTTCTTCTAACTTTGAATCCTCCCACCAGACACCCACATTGTCCTCATCTTTTTGTACTGCCTGTGCTACAGACATCTCCACTAGAAAAGACTCAAACAATTACCTAATGGTGCAGAACTAGCATGACAGCGCTTGCTGCTGTGAACCCCATTTCAATGAGAATGTGTTTTGTATGACTCAGAATGAATCAGACTGAGGAAAGAGAACTGCAGTTCCAGAAATAATAAACAGCAGCATAGAATTTGGAAGAAAGATCCTATGCTGCTTAATCATCACTGCCCCACAATTAATTGCATTGCACATTATATATTGCATGCCTAAATAGGATGTACTTGTGGATGTATGACTGTGTTTATAATGAGTTGCACAAATATTAATCAAGGCCCTTTGTTGAAAATATCAAGCACTAATCCCTCATAAACAGGTACTGATATAATTCTAGATGCCTTAGACATTAAGGCATCTAGAATTACCATTACCATACCCATGCTTCTCTCCCCAAAAGCCAGATCAGTGCTGTGAAAGCACCTGAGAAAGGGGTACAAATCACTTAGGAGGCCCAAAACCCCTTCTTCCAACTATCCAACACATCAACATGATGAATTGTGGACCCAAGATCCTCCAAAGTGGAGAATACTTATTCATACAGCCCTTTCACACAGTCAGACTCAAAGCTAACAGAATGCTGAATGTGTTTAGAGGATCAGCTGAGCTGTCTACCCAAGTCCTCCAAAAGAACAGGGAGGTTGCTACTTATTTAACAAAGCCCAGCTGCCAGGTCTTCACAGCAAAGCCACACACATGTTATGAGACACCTAACAACTTCCATCCTTAGCTGTGTGTGTAGTTGGGGCACAGCATAGATGGGCACTGGCAGACGCCTCCCTCTGCCGTGAATCTTCTCTGTGGAAATACACAACTTACAGACAGTGTTACACCAGAACTCGGCTCTAACCAGTAATCAGAGCTGTGTAACGTTTGATATGTTCCCCAAACTGGGTCAGATTCATTTTCTAGAATGGTGATGTTAAGTCCATGTAAGGTACACACTCTGAAAGTATGCCTTAGCCTAGCCAGAGCTTCTACTGAGTCCTCCCACTGAGTGCTGCTCTCTCACTCTTCACCACATATTGGTCAGAGCCCCACTACCACTTCTTGGGCACAGATCTGTGACAGCTGTTTTTAATACAGAAAATCATACTCTCTTTCTTTATAAAAACAAAAAGGAAGAAACCCTTTATTAAAATACTATGAGCTTAGAGTACTTTCAGTAGAAAAGAAAACTAAAAGCTCTCTTAAAAAACAGAAACAACAATAAAATTCCATATCATGTTTCCTTTTTTCAGTCCCTAATCCTCCATTATTTACTTTCTGGTAAATAGGTTTGGTTTGCCTAGATTTTTCAGATGCTTCTAAAATCAAGGGTTATTTAGTCTGCTTCCTCCTACATTTATGTAGAAGCCTTCTTTTATTCCATTATTTGCATAATGTCTCTTTTTTTCATGTAATTTAGACAAATAGGTTTTTTAGATCAAATGTTAACAGCCCACAGTGAAGAGCAATTATCCTCAGTAAAGTCACCAAGTCCAGTTCCTTCACTTTTAGGAAGAAGTCCAATATTTAAAATCACTGCACACAATCAAAAATCCTTGAGATGTCCTGTACTGCACTACCTTATGGTCAACTGCATTTGTTTAAAAGACCTCAAAGTACTGCAGTACTCCTTAACTTCTCAAAAGAGGATTGCATTTCCTGAGGTAGTATCTCAGGGTTGTCACAGCTGCAGAGCTTTCCTGAAAAACATTATTTGTGTTTTCAGTTCATTACCTTTGGCCATGAACAACGTGACTATTTCTTAAATCCCTGGGGCTGTAATCTCAGGAAGGGCTTCCCCACGGGATTTCAGCTTTCTCCACAGGATAAAAGGAAGCCAGGAGCATGTTGCTTTGCCAATTTTACTCCAACATTTATTTAATTTTAGCAATTTAAATGTCAGCACTTTTTTACTTTCAAAGGTGGAAATACTGAATATACAGGATAAATTATCTCAGCAGTCAGCATTATGACTGCTTTTCTTTTATACTGTCTTCAGCAACTTTCTCTTCCATCAGAGAGGACTGCCTACTGGTTTTGGTTTCCTATCTAGCTACTATTCTGTACTTCCTTACAAGATAAGAGAAAAGAGTTCTAGGACCATCCCAGATAGATTGATAATGGCTCAGAGGGCCCCACTCAGAGGTTGAATCTCCAAGATACACTCTCCCTATGGAAAACAAAAGAAAGAGGATATTGGAAGGAATTGTAGTTAGTATACAGGTATATTAACCTCATTTGTTCTTTTTCTTGTCTTTTTCCTTTCTGTCAGGCAATCTCTGGAATATCCAAGAAGCAGCTTTAGAGAGTGGTTTAGGGAGTGCAGATATGTTTTGGCCTTTTCTTCTGCAGACCTCGACTGAGAGCAGCCCACAGCCTGCGTTGCATTAGCCTGCTTTCAGGGAGGCTCTCAGAAGCTCACTTAGGGAGAGAATTAGCAGCAGGGAGGAAAAGCAGACCTGGACTGGCAGTGCATTAATCCACTGGACTGTCTGAACACACAGATCCCCTTGGGCATTCAAAACTGAACTATTTGTAGTCTGATTGCTGCATTCCCTTTAAGATTTGACAGTGCTGAAATGGTTGTAGAAAAGAGAAAAGAGAGAGAGAAAAGAAGCTAGACACGCACCCAGAAAAAAAAGTTCTTTATTGGTATGTTTTTTCATTTAAAATGAGCCAATAAATTTAAATCTAGGTAATCCAAATTATTGTTATATTATATATAATACTTTTTCGATCTATATACCCTGTCAAATCAACACTTCTGTGTGACCAGGCCACGAATTTCACAATAACTAATATCAAGAGAAAAAAAGTTTGTATTTATTCTGTGCTATATGAAACACAGGTTTCATGACTAAAGGGGACTATTATCATCAGATCTATTGCTTAAGGCAGTTCGCTGAACTTCCCCAGTGAACTTCCTCAGTTGAGTTGAGCACAGAACTTCTGTTTGAATCTTAGAAAGATATCCAAGTAACCAGGGAACCTGGAAATATTATCTACCATGCAGATAGCCATAAAAAAAAAAAAAAAAAGAGCTGGACAGATGCAAAACTTAAAAACTACTTTCTGGGTTGAAATTTCTGATGGAATACTGTAGTGGGTTTTTGTGGACAAGTTTTGGTAATAGCAGGGAATACAGGGGTGGCTCCTGTGAGAAGCTGCCAGAAGCCAATAACATGTCCAACAGAGCCAGTACCAGCTGGCTCCAGAACAGAGCCAAGCCTAGGCCAAATCAGAGATAATAGCCTGAGATAATAGATTTTAAAAGGAAAATAAGTTAATTGTGGAGATAAAATTGCAGCCACAGAAGAGTGGACTGGGAATATGTGAGAGGAACAACTGTGCACACACCAAGGTCAGTGGAGAAGGATGGGGACAAAGATGATCCAGGCACCAGACTTGGGATTCCCCTGCAGCCCATGGTGCAGACCATGGTGAAGCAACTGTGCCCCTGCAGCCCATGGAGATCCATGGTGGAGCAGAGATCCACCTGCAGCCCCTGGAGGAGTCCCACATCAGAGCAGGTGGATGTCTGAGAAGAGTCTGTGAATCTGTGGGAAGCCCATGCTGGAGCTGACTCCTGGCAGGAACTTGTGAATTCATAAAAGAGGAGCCCACGCTGGAGCAGGTTTCCTGGTAGGACTTGTGACCCTTTGAAAAACCCACATTGGAGCAGGCTGCACCTGAAGAACTGCACTCCATGGAAATGGACCCATGCTGGAGCAGTTCATGGAGAACTGCTGCCCATGGGGATGGACTCACATCGGAAAAGTTTGTGGAGGACTGTCTCTCATGGGAGCAACCCCACACTGGAGCAGGGGAAGGACTCCTCTCCCTGACCAGAGGCATAAAAAACATGTGAGGAACTGACCCTAATCCCTATTCCCTGTCTCCCTGTGCCACTGGGGGGAAGGAGGTGGAGCTGAGAAGGAAGGAGGCATGGGGGGGAAAGGTGGTTTTAAGATTTGTTTTGTTCTTATTACCCTGATCTGATTTTGATTAGCAATGAATTCAGTTAATATCCCCAATTCAAGTCTATTTTGCCCTTAACAGTATTCAGTGAGTGATCTATCCCAGTCCTTATCTTAACACATGAACCTTTGTGGTATTTTTCTCTCCCCTCAAAAGGTAGTGATTGAGAAGCTCTGGTGAGTGCCTGACATTCAGCCATAGTCAACACACCAGAAAAACTGAGGAGCACTCCCAGGCTCTGGGGTACAGATATTTCGTATTTCTACAAAAACACTGTCATCTACATCTTAATTCCATGTGTCATTATATCAGATTATAACTGCTTGTTCACTTTAAAGATTTTGTTTATTTAACAGATTAAGTATAGTTTATGTTGAGAAAAACACTGTGCCATTATCTACACACAATAATGAGGAAGAGATTTACTTGTATTTTGGTAAGTAGACCAACATTAGGAGCATTGAAATTCGAAGAACTACACTCAGAAAAAAAAATTCTTAACCACGGAGTAAAGATACTGCCACTCAGTAGAGTCAATTCAAAGGCAAAACTGCTGTGACTAAATGACTAAAGAATGGGTTTGAAAATGCACATACTTAAAATGATGAAAAAATATAACTCAGAAAGCCACAGTTCACAAAAATTTTTTAACATCATCTTTATAAGCCTGTGAGACCCTGGTCTGTTAATGGTTAGTGACTCAAACAATCAATGTTTAACCTCTCAAGTGCAGGGGGCATGCACACCCATCATCAGAGGCTCACTGTGAAAACTCCCCTCTCGACAAGCACCTCACTTGTAGCCTGAAAGTATTCACTCTTGCAATTTCTCTGATGTCAGAGGCAGCTGTAATGTCTTAGGAGGTGTTACAAACCATCAAAGGCTTCCAAGTGTCCTGTGATCCAAAGTACAGTACAAATTACATCACCCAGTGTAAAATACCCTGAGCTAGGTAAATTTCCTGGGCATTCCCACCTGAACCTGAGTGAACATAAACTCAGTGGATTCTTTGTTTCATGGACAGATCAAGACAATGACCATCACTTCAACAAGACTGGAATCATCACCATCAAGAAGACCAAAAGAAGAGGGCCAACAGGACCCATGAAGTGGGTCTACTGAATCTGCCTACCACCTTTTCTCTTCCCCGCCCCCCAGCCTTTTCCTGTTTCTTCCTATATTTCCCTCTCTCCCTCACATTTACTGTTAAATAAAAATCCATACTGACCTTGGCAGTATGGTCTCATTTGCACCTTAATTCAGGCAGAGATATTTCCCTAATAATTTTAATAACTGGATCTTAAAAAAAACTGGGTCTCCTTGAGGAGAAAATCTTATTTCCCTGTTTGAACCAAAAGTTCACATTCTCTAAAACTGTCTTTCATGCAAAAGGTTCAGTCTAGAGCTATGAGCCCAGTGTTTCACTTAAGATTAAATTAAGGGATACTTAGAGAAGTGTATACACTAGTTGTTGTAAATTACGGATTTCACTACTAAGGGGATGATTTGATAAATTTTTCATGCTGGGAGTAACATCAAATACTATGTGCCATGCTGCTCATTGAGATCCTGAAAACAAGAACCTTTTAGCATCTATTTGAGTCTTAAACTAGAAGTTTCCTTGGAAGGTGAAATGCAGTTTCCTTAAGGAAAAATATGGGCCTGGAGGAAATTTTCCAGATACAGAAAATCTGTGAGAAACCACATATATTTCAACATATCTAAAAATTTCCATATACAAATATCAAGAGATTGTAAGAACAAAGATCCTTTCCTAAAAACAAAACGTTCCTGTTTTTCATTAACATGCAGTTATAAACTATCCTAAATATGCTGTCAACCAAGGATAAAACATTCCTTCAAGGTGTTGAAAAATCACCAATACAATAGACCTACTTACTTCATTGTAATGGTAATTATAAAATAAAGGCACTGTAACAGGAAGCCATGGAACTTCCATTTCCAAATTTCACTATGTGTTAAAATATGCTTAAAACACCCAGGGTTATGCTTCCAAGCTTGTGTCCAAGACAATGTTACATTGTCGCTTGATCACAGCAGAAATGTTGATAGAGATTAAAAGCACCGCAGTGCTTGGTGTCTATTTATATCTGCTCTTAAGCCTTCTCTCAAATCCACTGAGGAAAAAAATCTTCAAACTTTAGATACTCAGATCTGGAAATACTTTCATCAAGTTAGGAATAAGCTACTGATCTTAACAACATCACAGATTTTAAAAACCTCTAACTCAATTTCCATCATCCATATTGTCATGGTTTGGCGTTGGCCCAATGCCAGTGCCCCCATGAAAATGTATTTTCTTTAACTAACTGCTGTGAGATGTGACCGGGAACAGAGGAGAGCAGGCTTAAACTTAGAAAAAGAGAGAAAAACAATAATTTTATTAAACTACAAACTAACATCAAAAAACACACAGGAAAACAGAGTGAACACCTTTTAAACCATTCCTCCTCCTCCCACCCAAATCCACCAAAGCACAGTGAGACAAAAATCTTGGAGTCCTGATTAAGTTACCAACACTCAAGTAATCAATTCTCAGTCCATCAGGGGAGAGAGGAGTCTCTCTTGTACCACAGTCCTCCCTACGAAACAGGGTTGAAACTCCCCATGTTTCTTTGTCACACATGGCACCGCCCGGAGAAACTCTGCCATGGTGACATGCTCCTTCCATGTACAGTGCTCTCACCACCGTCCATGGACCGAAACTGCTCA
>VZSE01004863.1:536689-553503 GCA_013398275.1 Promerops cafer
TCTTCTGGGGTTGGGGGGGGGGAACAAAAGATACCTCGGTGTTTTCGCCACCCCTCGGTCCTGCAGGAGCTGGCCCGGTTCCATTCCCTTCCACCTTCTCTCTCTCTCTCCGGGGCTCCGGCCTACCTCAGCCTGGGCCTCCATGGCTCCCTCCCCCACCCAGCCATGTGGCCGGGCGGGGCAGAGACGGTGCCGCTCCCTGGGCTACCAGGGGCGAAAGAGAGCGAACTCTGGGAAATCTCTGCTTTTAACCCCGTGTGTCTTCAGAGGGGACTCACGTCTTCAGTGGTCACACCAGGTGTCAATATTCGAATCTGACCACTGATTGGTTTAACTAAAACTTCCCAAAAAACTCACTTCCTCCCAAACGGAGACACATATACAGACCTCTGAAATTTTAGGTAACTCCAGTTTCTCATCTAATATATTTTACCAGCTGCTAGGTCAGAAAGTGTCCCTTTAGCTGTGCTTTTCTGAATAGTGGAAAGTCCTTTCAGCTTGTTGTGTTTACAAATGGTTTCATTCATCAGTTTGAGAGGCAAATATGCAGTTTTTAGGGATGTTCATCTGCTTTTAGAGCCCAAAACAGCAACACAGAAAATAGGAATATACTTATCTCTGCTTCATTGTGGACACAGAATACACTTCATCTTTATTGAAGCTGGAGCTTTTTGGTCTCTGGAGGTAAGTATGTGCAAAACTGACCACTGAAGAAGAATCTGGTCCTGTCATGGTCTCAAGGGCCAGAGGAAGCTAGTGGTGTGCAAATGCCTGCAAGTTATACCTTGGAAGAACATTTGAGAGTTACATGGGTTGAACTCCAGAGCTCCATGCATCCTTTGACTTCTATGAGTTTCCCTTTGTAAAGAACATTTAACTTGTAATCTGTATTTAAGCTTTACAGACAGAAAATACTACCATCATGGTTCATTCTCACACACATATAGTGGCTATAAAACTGTACTTTGTAAAGTAGTGTCAAGCCTCACCCTTTTGTGATATTAATTCAGGTTTTCCTGCCAAGAATCCTCCCTCATCTCAATATTTATTTAAGGTTAAAGAAGATAAAAATAATTCAAAATTTGCACACTGAAATATTTTTCCTTCTGATTTCCAGTACATGTTCTCACTATGTATGATGAAGGGAAATTGTTGGTTACCCTTTTATTTCTTCAAATATTCTGATTTTTTGAATCTGCTGAAGATTATGTCTTGACAACAACCAGAAATCCCCCTGAACACTAGAATACACTTGTCTGTGTAAACTCCTAAAATAGTCCCTAAAAGGTCTTTGTCCTGTACCTCTTCCAAATAGGTCCATGAACATAATTTGGTAGGCAGATTGTTTAAGGAACTACTCTTAAAAGGTAGCTTGTACTCAGCCATCATTTTGAGGACAAGAGAGTTTGCTGAAGTATGTGCACAGTATTACCTGTCAGTTAGTCCAGTTCCCAGGAGAGGTATTAATCTATTAGTGTAGAAATTGTCTTAACTTAGCTACGGGGTTCTTATAATGAAGGTAGAGGTAGCAACTGACACTGTTCATTTGATGGCCAACACTCTTTGGGCAGCTGTTGAAAATATTAATAATGAGTCAGATGCAGTGAAGATCCTGTGTGGCTCATGAGAAATACTGAGTGTTCTAAAATCCAACTTCAAGGGAAAAAAAATGTTCCCTGCAGCGTCCAAGAAGGGAAGACACTAAGGATTAGGCATGAATGTTATGATAGTATTCAATAAACATTCAAATGTAGTGGTAAGAGAGTTTACTGTAGAGTAAACCCTGTATCAGTGAATATAACACATCACAGAAGCACTGTCAGAAAAAAAACTTAATTGCAAATAGTCACACTAGAGAAAGAGGCTCAAGGAAAGAGCTGGAGAAGTTAATGGGGGAAATAAAGAAAAAAGCTGTAAGGACTCATCACAACTTTGTCTCTCTTCCTCCTCATATTTTGTATCATATGAAAACCACCTGTAGCAATAAGTAAGAAGTTTTCATCTACTCATGACATTGCAGGGTATACTATATTTTTAAATGACAATTTATAGAGTTTTTAAAGTAGATGGATTTTACAGCACATTTTTCCCTCCTTCCTACTTTTCAATTTTCAGATGTTCCTGCTAGAAAACATGCATGTTTTCTACCAAAGATATCTTTTCAGCAAAATGTCTTTACCTAGGAAAACTGCATTTCTTTGGAAGCCCAAATAGCTGAAATATTTTTTTCATTTACTGTTATAAGAAAACTATAAAAACATCCTTTGGCTTAAAATGTTCCATTGAGGGGGAAAAAAAAAAAAAGTTAAGACCAGAGCATCTTTTTTCATCATTCTTTTGTTCAAGTGTTAGACTGAAACAATTAAAAAGTACCCAGCATTTACATCAATTCAGAAGAAAAAAGAATCTCAAGTCTGAGTCTTGTCATCGTCAGTTGCTATACATTGTCACAGCCAGATGCCTCACTGCAGGTATTTATATCAGCAGAGCTCTGGCTCACTGTCAGAAAAGCTAACAGGAACCAAGGAAATGACCAGGCTGAACTTGTGCTAGCTAACCTTACTTCTGAAGAAAAGCATTGGGATCTTTAGGAATCTTGCTGGACAAGCTCTGTAAGTTATGATCACTTCACACAGGACTTTAAGACTGTCTAGAGTGCCTATATTATGTGAATGAAGGAAAGGGATGGGTTGTGGCTAGTAAACATTTCCAAATATTCAATGATACTAGCTGACAAGCAAGTTCACATGTTCTGTTCAGCTCTACATACAGTGAACACTTGCAGCTCCTCCTGCTTTTGAAAGAACCTGTGTACTCAGTGGGAAAACCAACATGAAGTCTACTCTCAGTGGAGAACCCTTCTATCAAACTCTTTCTTGTTTATCATATAGTCAGCACATACAAATAGAAACATGCAAAATTAGCACCTGATTTGAAAACTGTGAGATTGCAACTTTCTACATTTCAATTTCTTATACTCTTAAAGCCCAGGAACAATACTGATGAATGATATTTAGTGTCTTGGTTTACAAGATAGTGTCTGCTAGGGAGGGCAGCAAAGACTCCCTTGGAATGGAGAATGTAAAATCCCCTCCCTCCAAATTATTAGAATTGTGAAATTAAGAGGCTCTCAGGCAGAGATGTGGGGATAGGAATAGCAGTTCTTTACTAATATGTATAATAAAGCAAGCAAGCAAGCAACAACAACGGCATTAACACGAGCAGAGGGTGGTCAGTCCCTCAAGGCTGGTAAATTCCCCTTGCAGTAGGCGGCAGCTGCCCGTCCTCCTCCGATGCAACCAAAGCAAGAAAGCGAGGCTGCCCCCAAACCTGCCCTCTGCCTGCCTGCACTCTCGCGGTGACTCTGCCCCCTCACTCCGGAGTTCCCCCTCCCTGCCTGTCCTAAGCACTAAGTGCCTTTTTAGCAACTCAAATGGGAAGAAATTCCAAAGAAAGAAACCCAACCCCCAACATTATTTAATAATATTTGAATATCAAATGATAGTTAAGACCCGTCAGTTGTAGGAACACAAAGCTTACTCAAAATTTATTCTTGACCAGGCCTGTATTTGTTCCACTGAATCCTTCCTTGTGGACTCTATAATTTCTTTTTTTTCATTCACTTCTCTCCTTTTCCAAAATATGGTACAAGTTTGCTGGAAGAATTTGTTTTGAAATTTTACATACCTTCCCAAGAAAAGCCACCTTTCTCTAAATATATCCCAAAAGTACGTAGAGAAATACTACACTACAAATCTTCACAAAAACTTAAGTGTGTTGGTATGCAAGATTAAGTGAAATGAATTGGTAAACAGATAAATAATTACACAGGCTATTGAAGAAAATAAAAGCTAAAACCTCCAAACATTTTTCCTCTCAGTACCCCACTTTCAGGAGCTTACTCATAAGCTATTTTGGGAAGGGAGACCACAAAGCAAACTACACAAACACTCAGACAATCTGTATTTGTGTGCACATTCTGAAATCCAAAGGAGACCTTGCAGTCCTATTAAGTTATGCAGACAGAGGAGGAGCATGACACTCTGTAAAAGTGCTAGGCAAAACATAACTGAAATACCAATGACCAAATTTGAAAAGTTCCTAATAATAAACATTGTGTAATGGAAAGATAAGCGGGATCAGCTAGAAGGATAAATACAGTTGTCACCCCATATGAATGCTAAAAATTCATGTAACTTCAAGAAAAAAAAAAAAAAATCGCCTAACAAGTATAACCATCACATTAGTATTGTCTACTGGGAGAAACTGTATTAGAATATTCTAGACATAGTCTGGCACTATAGAAGGCTTTCCTAAATATGAAATTATCTTCATAAGCACTGCTCTGTTAAGGTTAGATACCATCAGATATTAGTAAAAACAGAAAAATGTAGCTTTTGGAAGGTGTATTGCAGCAATAAATCAACTACTCAATCAAACAAATTATAGCCTATAGTCTATAATAAGACTTTAGAAATACAGGATAGGTTAAAAAAGAAGAGTTAATGCCTCTCAAAGACACTAATTAAGAATCCATACACCTTGTAGGTTTCCCATGAGCAGTGTCAGTCATTTGTTTGGCTTCCCTAAGCTGTCCTTTCAAATTTACCATTTCTCATTCTGTTTAGCTGCTGGTCTCATTGAATAGTGTTCATGATCTGAATGTAAAAGGAGTAAATAAAAAGACAACAGATGAAAAAGTATGTTGGATCTGATTACTTGTTAGGAATAAAGATTCTTTAACAAATAGGGATACTTTGTTGCACATATTAGTATGTTCTCTAGCCAGGTTTCAAAGCGCTTTGCAAACATATTACAAGGTCAAGGAGCAACCAGAGCTCCCTAATTATTTTCTCAGTCAGGAACATTAGTTCCTTCCTTTTTTCAATTATTAGCAAGGATAGGCAGGAGTATCTCAGGAAATCATGATTTTCTGTACATAAAAAACCCAAAACTATGCCTGTCTAAACAGATACAGTTATGATCTAGAGTAATTTGTAGAGTCTGTATCACTGCAGGGCTGACCCAAACCTCCATCTCTGATTAAATATAAAATAACATACAAGCACTTCAATATTTAAAATTGTCCCTTCAGTACCAGGAATAAAATGAGCTACAGAGCTGACAGTGTGATGTCTCACCTGCATTCAGTATACAGAAATTCAAAAAGAACTCTAACAGTATCTAGATGTCATATATTCTTGCCGTATAATGTAAGTGATTATAAAACTTAAATGTTCTGCACTGATGCAATGCTTCTTCTGAGAAATCAGGGAAAAAAAGAAGGAAATACTACTTTTTGTATAACACTGAGTGTTCTTAAGGGTTGCCAAGGCCACCAGCTAGTTAGAGTCTTTATGTAATTTACTTAATATTGCATTTCAATTGTTCCTTCTAAAAGAAAAAAAAAAAAAAAAAAAGTTCTTTTCAAGACATATCAGTATCTTTGAAGAACTGAAACTGAAATGATAAAACTGCAGCATGAGGCAACATGAAGAAGAAAAATAAGATGCAGTCTTGCAAATAGTATCTTAACAACTAAAATTAATGTACGGATTGCACAACCATGCTTCACAATTATAGCTAAGACAATGTCTTATTTCCTCAAAGTATATTAAAAGTCAACACAGATCACAGTCTCTGCTTACTGTACACGTAACTTCACAATTTTTTAACAAAAGTCTTCAGGAATAAAATCTGTTTGCACATAGTGTCCTAAATGGGGAAGTTCAGAACTTTGAGTCAATTAAAATTGTAATAGCATTTTAAAAACTAAAGCCTATGAACTTGCTATACTGAAACATATCTTAACTATGTCATCTAACTAGAGAAAATTTGATTCCAGTTATTACTCAAATACATCTTTTATTTCCAGGGTTCTAATTGAGACTATGTTCTTTGTTCACCATAAAACTAAAATGCAGCACTTTGCATAACGTCTCACAGGAAATGTTCTTGGTGCATTAATAATTTCCATCAGCAATGCTTATTCTATTTCCCTTTTCACTCAAGTCATAATGAAGAGACTATGACTTTTCCTTCCTGAATTATGTTTCTTAATCCAGTTCCCAGATTTAGAAGGTGTCCCCTCTATCCCTCAAGAACTACTGTAAGTTAACTGATACAAAACTGACTCTTACTTATCTTTTCATTGTATCTATAGACAAAATTTTAGAAGTTTCAATGTTAGGCATTGAAAGAGACTGGCAAGATCTCCCCAGATATCAAAACTTACTTATCACTCAGCTATTAATTTTGCTATTTCTCAACAGCTAAACAAAACCCTCGTCCTTTCCTTTCTGTGATGCTGTATTTCACAGCTGTGTTTATTACAGTAACAGTATACCCAGCTCAGAGATACTTTGCTAAACATGATACATTATCAGACGGAAAATCAGAATTGAAGCAATTTATTAACAGCATGTAATTAACCAGCAATCAGTGATCTCTATATTTAACATTCAGCAATACAAATAAACCACAATATTAGATACAAGCAAAATGCTAATAAACCACAATATTAGATGTATATGAAATGCTTATACTATACACAAACAAAAACTACCTCCTGCAACAACCCACCCAAAATTCTGTAATGACAGACACATAAACACAGTTACATGTGCAGATCTTTCTCACAGGACCTCTGAGTAGTTACAAGTGCACACACCTAATCTGGGCATGCTTGTTCCCCTCCTTACACATCTCCTGCTAGAGGTGTGGGTGGTCTAGCTTTCCATGGATCTGTTCAGCTCATTACAATCTGCTGAATCACACACTAGTGTGAAAGAACCCCATGACTCCACATCTGCACATCACAAGTGTGGGTATGTGTTGCTGCAGCCTGAACTGACAGTTCACTGGCTGGATGCAGACACCTCACGGCATCCAACAGGGAGGATGCTTCTCCCTTAGGTGGAGGTTTTCATCCCAGCAGAGCAGTTTCTCGCCGTGTCAAATGTCATTCTGACTACTGCTGTTTCCAGTCCAATACCTCTCCTCCTCACAAATTTCCATGCCCCTTTTGGATTTCTTTTCAGGCTGTCTCCTTCTTGGAAGAGACAATACACATAACTACCTTTCTGTTAAGCTAAAGAAACTATAGTGATCTATCTCCCAATGTAACATTCCATGAAAACATGAATATTGTGTCTTTGAACTTGAATCTGAAAAAAAACCTTCTTTTCTCCACACTCATCTTCCTGAACCATAGGCACCTTTGAGAGTACCCTAAGGGCACCCTTACTGCAACAAAGAATGGAATACCTCTCATTTAGCTTTAGATGTCACCTGCATCCTCTAACAGGTTTAAGATTTTCACTTTAGGACAAAATAAATCACATATTTTGGCTTCTAGCTCAGATGTAAATAAATGAGCTTTATAACTAAATTTATGCAAGCAAAACCTCATCCCAAATGTTTATAATGTCTTCTAAATGAATGTCTTCTAATTTACCATGAAGCATATACCCTTTTTTTTATTTTTTTTGAGTGAGAATTTGTTTGGTTGCATTTGCATTGGCTTCTGCCTTTGTCCAGAGTAAAGGAGTTATCATTTTTAAGGTGTCCTTGTCCTTTGCTGCATCTTGTTCTCCATTTTTTTCTTCCTGCTCCTAACCACAATCCATCAAAGTCAACTTATAACCCAAAAGGAGACCACCACTAACACATACCAATACTCTGCGGGTCAGACACATTACTAGAAGTAACTCTGGTTTACCAGTTTCTGTATTTCAACA
Organism: Promerops cafer; assembly: GCA_013398275.1. NCBI lineage: Eukaryota > Metazoa > Chordata > Aves > Passeriformes > Nectariniidae > Promerops > Promerops cafer. The sequence goes on from VZSE01004863.1 coordinate 544,429, forward strand.
CAGCAGCTCATCCATTTGAGGCATTCCTTAAAGGTATTCTTACTACAATCTTTCAGTCACTAAAGACTATGCACAGTTTTTTAAAATTCTCTTGGTATTTTATTTTTGCAGGTTGTCTACTGAAAAGTCTTTTTCAGCTGAATTTTGAGTATTGTCTGATTATATAATGGAAAGGAAAGCTTGGAGAGCTGTAATACCTGCCTACAAATGGGTGGTATGTTTCCAAGTACTGCAAAAAGAAATTCCCACATAGACTTTGGTGAGTATGAGCTTGATGGTAAAGAAATTTAATACCTTTAAAGCTGTTCTAAATTATTGTCTTCATATTAATAGTTATATGTAATTGAATATAAGCACTTTGTCCTCATTTGAATACATCAAATTAGTTTTGACTTTCTGCATCCAAACAGATACAAGACTGTTGGACCGGTAATGTTAACTACTTTTATGCTCCCACATTCAATATTCTGTTAAAATGAAAACTATGTTGAAAGGGTGCCTTTTCCCCTCACGTCTCACGAACACAGCCACAACACAAGCAAACAGTTGTGTTCCTTTGTTTTCTTCCTCTGGGTACAAAGATCCATCTGCATTCACATCACATGCTGGAAAGTGCAGTCCTGAAGGAGGGAAGCAGGAAAATGTGAATTACTGCAGCACTTACCACAGATTTGGCACCACTAGGTAGATGTGCTCTCCTATAAAAGAAACAGACTTATAACAGTGTAAAATAGGAAGTCAGTGTTCTTGGTTTTGGCACAAATACACTTATTGCTCACTAAAGCAAGTGGCAGATAGAAAATTAAACAAAATCTAGCAAACTAAACCAAAAAGAGAAGCAAAATATATGATTTTGAGGAAGAAAACAACAGATTTGAAAACTAGAAAACAGCAGAGTTAAAGATAATATGTCCCTTCACCACTTATTCTCCTATTCATAGTCTTCAGTGGTTTTGCTACAAGACTGACATACTCAAAAATTTTCAACCTTTATAAGCACACTCCTGAAACTACAATAAGGAAAACTGTACTTCACACATAGAAGAAGAGGGAATCACTCTACCTTAAATGCAATCTGATAGATTTCATATATTTACCTGAAAAATATCTCAGTATAAATTACACGCTTTTGTGATAATTCTATTTTAACACTACCAGATAAATAGATTATTATTTAAACTCGGCTTTGTTTCTAACATAAGGGTGATTCTAGGTCAGAGCAAAGGCTACTGACTCATCAAGCTTAGTAACCATTCTCCAAAAGATCACCCAAAGTAAAAAGGGAACAATTCAGCACATAATGAGACTTCACCAAATAATCTAACCTCCAAAAATTTGCAACATTTGGAATTCCTCAGCCAGTGATAATGTCTTTTTTATTCAGTAGGTATTGGTAGATGGTCCTTCTCTAAAGTATCCACTATTCTGAAGGCACATAAAATGTGTAGAGTGAATTTGTGAAGTTTCTTGAAAAGGATATTACAGATGCTAAAACAAGATGAAGAACCAAGCTTTCTTGCTTGCTTTGAATGAGGCTTCTGTTAGCTTCAACTGATCCTCAGCATTTTTTTAATTGGAAATGAGACTAAACAAGAAATCCTTAATGCACAACCTTCATACAATTTGGGGTTCTCTAGCCCTCTTTAACATTTCCATAGAACAATCTTTTCTCCAGGGTAAAGAACTGTGGTTTGCCTAATTACTAGTCCCATTGAAACATCACAATTTAGAGCATCCTTTTTACCTTTCTTTGAATTTTTTTTTCCCAGTTTAATTATAGCATTTTTAAGAGGAAGGGATAACAATCATTAAGAACCAGACTCATGTTCTCATTGCAACCTTGTTGCCAAGTAAAGATGGGCAGCTCAAAATCCAACACGGTATGGGCAGAGTTAGGGATGTTTTTATGTAGGTAACAATACATTTTAGATAACACTGTATTCAGTTACATTTGCCACTTCAACCATCAACCCCTGTCTCAAGGTCTTCTTGTAAAGATAATCAGAGATGGTCTGTGAGTGCTAGCATTGCTAGTCACCTTTTTTGTGTGGTAACTTAAGAATTCCAAAAATTAATAAGTAAAACACAGTTTTACTGTGAACAGTAGCCTCTGACTGCTGATTAATCAGCTCATTCTAAAGTACTCCCATACTCACTTGCATTTCACCCTGTCACTGGTTCTGTTGGGCTTCACTCCAATGTCAAAGCTTTTGACATTCTGCCCAAAACACTGTCACTTATCTACACACACACACACCTTCATATCCCTTCCTCTCCTTCTTCTTTCATTTAAGGCTGCAAAAATTTCCATAAGCACTTTTATTCCCTTAATTTCAGTTCACATTCAAGGATTTGGTTTTGTCATGTCATGCCTTTCATATGTACTCTATCTTCCCATTCTCTTCCATAATACTGTCTTCCATAAAAGTTTAATTTGTCAGTTTACTTACTCGCATGTTAAACACTTCACAAACTTTTATTTTAAAAAGCTATGTTTTGCTTTTTGCATTTGTTTTACAAATCTTAAAGAATAAGACATTTAACAAAGTCTCTTCCCTTATATTGTTTTTATTATGTTTTTATAATGTTCATACAATGAACTGGAATGGAACAGGCACGACGAGACTTATCTCTCACCTGATGTAGAGGGAGTTGTGTCTCCTCACTCCAAAAAATGGATAGAACAACTCAGATCAATGTCCAAGCCAGGCTTGTAGAGTTTGAAAGCCAAAGTGAAAAAATTTCTGGCTTAATAATCAAATCCTTTGAGAACTTGCAGTTCTATTTGAAGTACAATTACATTCAAAAGACTGGAATCATCTGAACAAATGCAAATGTCTAAAATGTAGATATCTGAACTAGTTTTCTAGACTCTATAGTCACAACAGAGTAATAAACACTTTTGTGGTATGATTCATCTGACCTTTCAGAAATGTATGAGATTGACTGAACCCTGCACTTGTTTCTCTGCTAGGAGTCCAGATGAGGCTACCTCTGATGTCCCTTAAGCAACTATAAGGGGAATCCACAATATATAGCCCAGAAGATGCCTGCAATAAAAAGGCCTTAAGTTTGCAGAACGAATACTGCATGAAACATTTCAGCCTTAATGTCACAGACATCTGAACATTTGTCTGAAAGACCTCTTAATAGCAACCAAAGTTTATATTACAGTCTAAATTGAACGTGCTAGTCCTTCAAATACTATTAATCTTGCTTTATTAGCTGAGAGAATTTTTTAGTAATTAGGTTCCAGAAAATTTGAAAGAAAAAACTGTTGTAACACACAGCATTTTGCATCTTAAAATGAATGCCAACAGCCCTCTCTAAAACTTAAAATGTACCTTTAGTGCATACTCTTACACCATTTAGACCATCTCATTGAATTATTTTCTTCCTTATAGTTAATGGCTTTTAACCAGTCATTGCCAACATTAATATAATAAAACATAAATGTAATAAATAAATTTTATTTTAAAAAAAAAAGAGGAAGGAGTAGCAGATCAGATCTGTACTGACTGAATTCTGCAGAATGTTGCACATTATAAGCGTTTGTGCCTTTAAAACCAGATCACGAGCAGAGCAGCATGATATGTTGCCACCTGGTGTAGAGGTGATGTAAAAATCCTTGGTGACTCCTGCGTGAGCAGAGGCTGCGTCACTGCAGAGGCACATCTCTCTGCGTGGCCCATCCCGGCAATGCCGTCAGCTACCTTGCCTGCTGACTCACGTCTCGGGAAGAAATCTGCTCGGAAGAGTGTCCTTCAGCCCGCGATGAAGCGGAGCAGGCAAGCACAGGGACTGCAGACATTGCCGGAGAACGGGGAGAGAGGAAGGGGTCGCTGCAGGCAAAGGAGCTGAAAGCGTTCAAACCAGAACGCAAATACTCATCTTTACAGCTGTCAACAGCCAACATGTTGATTCTGCCGTAAGATGCTGAAGAGATGCTAAAACATTTTGACTGCTATACAATCTCTCAAGTAAATGTGCAGCTCTTGGAGGAAAGCTGACTGTCTGCTGCACATAAACCGTTTCAAACTTTTCCTGCACTTCATTTGCCAAAAGGGTCTGTGTTTTATCATAGAAACATCAGCCAAAAAACCTGCCAAGTATTACTTTGTGTAAAGGACCTCTGAAAAGTGGCAAAAGCAAGAACAGTGTGCAGATTTCTTAAAGATAGCAATCAACATCACAATTGTTATTTATAAAGATTGCATTTTCCTTAGGAACAGATCATTAACACGATCAAGCTTGGAAAACCTTTTACTTATTTCCAACAAGAACAATTTAATTGCTGCCAACTCCTACAAGAAATACATTTCTACCTTTCTGTAAAATCCTGTATGCTGCAGCAAGGAACAATTACAAGCCCAGCATTCATTCTTCAGATATGATTTCCAATAGCATATTTCAGTGGGAAGGCCTAATGCTAGTCTTGGAAGAAGCTGATGCTTTGCCTTTTACAGTCATTCAATACTCTAGAGCACAGTGGTGTTCTGTTGCCCCTGCAGCCAAATATGTCATCACAAATATGTTGTACATGTGCACCCTGTCACTGAAAGATCTCTAGGGATGTTGATCTTTTAATATCTTATGAGAAGAGATTTCACCTGTTCTCTACAGTTTAAAAGGAGAAAAAAACACAAAAATATTCCCAGTGCTTTCTGGCAAAACTATTGACAGATCTGTTTTGGTATCACACTGTAAAAAGGATTGAAGCTTGAAAAACGGGTGAATGTATAGTTACCTAAGGTACTGTAAGAGAAGCATTTTTTCTGTGTAACTGAAAATCTTTATCTAACATGTCAATAAGTAATTATAGCAGAAAAACCATCCTTGCTATTCATGAAAAATCTCTTCATAAATTGTCATGATAGGTTGTCACTGATGGGGAAAAGACTGATGACTGACTGACATCAAAACACTTATTTGAGTGAAAAACACTCAAATGCCCTGGGAGAAACTTCTAAATATATATGAACATGCTCACTGAGCTTTTCATATTTATAGGCTCTTCAACATGGTCTTTTGTCTGTCAGGATATATGCTGATACACCTGTAAAAAAAAAAAAAAAAACAGGAGAATATATTTTCAGAAAACAGCAAATACTAGCCTCCAGACTATTTTCAATCTCTAAATACTGATTATAATTCCCTTGGATATTCTTCTGAAAAACAATATATACTTGATATATGCACTAACCATTATATAAGACACAGCATAGTCAGAAGAGTAATTTTATAAGGGAAGAAGCAGATAATAGATAGAAGATAGAGCCCTTTAACTCTGAGGTGTTCAATATTCAAAAGGTAAGTTTGTTTCTACTATCAGCATTATCACAAGAAAAAAATACCAGTAATTTCCAAAATATCTGGAACTGCTCTGCCACATTGCCCATATTCACCTATGGTTACACATTATTTTTTTTGTGCAAAATAAGGATTTCAATTGTGTATGAAATAACTGTATTTTGAAAAACATTTCTTAATGCAGTCAGAACAAAAAATTCATATTGTGAGGCTTGAAATGAGTGATCTGTCAATCACATATTTAATATTTCAGTTCATGTGGTGGAAAAGGAATGGTCCTGGACCACCCAATTACAACAGTCCCACTGCACGAGGCAGTAGCCATAATGTGACAGTCCTTTGAATGTAAAGCCCCAAAAGATGTAGCTTAGTGCCCTCTGCCTGGTTCTCTGCCTCCAGACACTCAACAGCTCTCTTTGAGACACCTGGAGCCATGGAGCAGAAGAGAGATGGTGAGACCACACTATACAAGGCACAGATCTACCCAGAAGCCAAGGCTGCATCTAGCAGTCCTCATGAGAGGAGACAGATCTTGTGTTCACACAGCAAACACTCAGATAATCTGGTAGGGTCAAACAATAACCACTCCAGCATCCACTTTTAAGTTGTAACAAAATATCTGGTCTTCCATCACATAATCATGATACATATAGGGGGGAAATAGAAAACACTGGAAATGTGTTTCAGAAACCTATAGAACTACAAAAACCACTAAAAATTCATTATTGTTTCATATAAACTGGATGATGTTTACTTTTAACTTTGAATTCCTCAAAAACTGTTTCAAGGAAAGAAAAGGTGACTTTTTGACATTAGATGTGTTAATGCCATTAAATCAGTTCAACCTCCTGCCTCCCTTCTACCTGTTTCCTTCAAAAGCTCAGAACAATACCTGCTTCAAAAGTAATTCTTAGTCTGCACAGATAACCATACTTTTCCTGACTTCAAGCACTGCTGCAGCATTTGCTTGGCTAGAGTAGCAGATGAACATATGTGGTCATAAAAGCATAGAAAAATCTCCTTCCTTCTGTGAAAATAATTTTACATTCTATTGTACAATAGAATCCAACATGAAAGACAGAAGATTTTTTTTAAATACAATTCAAAATCAGAAAGTTTCAACAGAAGGTTTCATCAGATACACTATAAAATCCCCAGTGTGGGAATAGGATAATTATTGTCATTTCATTGGTCCGTAACTACCTACAATTATCCCTTTATACTAGTAATCAGCTTGATATGATTTGATCTCCTTTGCTTTTTATCCATCTAATTACAAAGTAGCAGTAGATGTTTGCATCACAAAGACTGGTTTGAGTACCCATTGCAAACTCCTTCAATTTTCAAATGTCTGCATTTTCCCAAAGATGTAAGACTGAAAGATAAACACATATTTAAAGGCTATGTTTTATGTGCCAATGATAGTCATGTATTTAAAAACTTTTTTATGAAAGAAGATTCATTATATTTTTTACACCAGCAGCATATAAACCGAATAAATATGAAAAGCAGGATAGAAGCATATGTCATCTCTCCATTTTGATAAATAAATTTATATTATTTGGTCTGAGACAGGAAATGGGCTTTTTTTCACTAGCATGCACCAGACAAACATTGCAGTAGTTCTGCTTTCTTGTGACCTTATGTGAAACAGACCCAAAAGAAAGGTAGATTTGGAGGCTGCTTTAGTAGTTAGAAGGCTCAGAAGGGCTTGTCTGGATTCTGTGATTTAAGTTGGTCTTTGGAAGATATTCTCTCTCACTCTTAGCTGAGCGCAGCCTCTTTAAACATCAGATATGTGTAGGGGAGATCCTGTGACCAGACATCTTGCCATGTTTTGTCTACAAATGCCACTGTGCCTCCTGCCCTTTGCTATGAAGGCCAGTTCCATCCAGTCACAAACAGTATTACGTCTCATGAAACTTATTTTAGAGTTGAGGGATGATCCAATCCTACAAATTCATTGCTGTTAGGGTGTTGTGTTGTGTTTTGTTTTCCCCCTAAAAGTTTAAAAATGGTTTTTCCCTTTGTTATTTGTACCCACCCCTTTCCCTGTCAATTATTGTAACCCCACCCTTTATTCCCGAATGTTCCCTTTCAATCATTGTAGCCCTTCCCTCCTCGACCTGTCCATAAGCTGTAACCCCACCCCCTTTTCCAGAATGTTCCCTGTTCTTCTGTTCCCCATTGGCGACTGTAACCCCTTCCTCCTCCCATCGGTTCCCCATTGGATGGGCCCCTTCTCTCTCTCCTCCCCTGAATGTACCCCATTGGCCATTGACTTGTACCCACCCCCTGATTCCACCCCCTTTAAAAACCCTCTCACGGAGGAGTTCGGGGCTGTTCTGGTCCCTGAACCCTCCTGGCAGGATTCCCTCCACCCTTGTTCTCCCAGTAAATCCTGACCAGGAACCTCATACCAGCAGCCTCCTCGCCTCCTTTACCGCCTCTCGGATTGCGACTGATACTGCCTGCCCGACCCACGGTAGGACTGGCAGTCTGCGGCTCCCCCAGCTGTCAGTCCCCACACGTGACACGCAGCCTGCGTGCTCCACCTCACCGTGTGGCTAGCCGGGAAGCAGGCTGTCACGTCATTAGGGTACAGTAACAACTTTACTCCCCTTTGTCCAGAAATACTTTGGTTTTCTGGTGTATTCCGGTGTATTTCTGCAATATCCTCCCTCAGCTATGACTTTTTGGAAAAGCCAGTTGTGGCGAGAGACAATAAGCAATGCTTTGTTTTTGTGTGGACATTGGTCACCAATATGTGATTATAGCTGAATGTCAGGTTCAGTTCAGCACTCAAAAAAGGGAATGGGACAAGATCTGAGACCAGTGCTCCTGCAGACCTTACAAAATGCAGTTCTTATTTACCCCAAATTTAACTGGAACTGAAGATCTGATCATAGATATTTGCAACCAAATTGGTTTAAAAATGTATGTAGTTCTGAAACTACACATTCCTTCATGCTTACTAAAATCCATCCACAAATGCAGCCCTTCCATTATGTTTTTCTGGAAACTAACATCAACTAATGTCATTGTAGGCCTTAATGAAACACCATGACTGCACAGTCAGTGACTCCTCAGGCTGGAACTTTTGCCCATCAAATCATGCTGATACTGCAGTGAAAAACAATCCTCCATTGCCACTTTGTCTAAATGAGAACTTTAACAAATGTTGACATAGGCTCCTACTACGTGAAAAGGCTCACTTTAGGAGGACTTATATCCCTCTAAGAGAGGTGAATTTTTCTGGTGGTTTCCTTATTTGTTCAACTGTTTCACAGGGGCAAAAGATTCTAGAATGAGGTACATGTATTTTTGTAAACATTTATAAAGGGCAAATAATGAGTCATAGTTTTGTGCCTATCTGCCCATTTTATGCCCAAACTTTCCCATGTTGCCCTATCTTTCTCATGTTATCAGACAAAATTACAGCATTACTGCACAAATTATTTAAAACCCCTGCTCAGGGACGGTTTATAGCTCCATTATTAGCATTAAAGCGCTGAAGAATGAAGGAGTTCCACCAAGGAATTCTCCCTCTTCGTTTCCTTTTTATTTTTTAAATCTCCGTCAGCTGCTCTCCAACACGGAGAGACCCAGGCCCCCCACCAAAGCTTTTAATCTGGCACGGTCTCCTCCCCTGCACCGCCAGGCCCACCACGCACGGCTCTGGCGGCCAGCGCGGGGCGCGGACCGGGACCCGAACCCGGCACCTCCCGGTGCCCTCCCGTCGGCGCCATAGGGCGGGACCGCCCC
>VZSE01004863.1:553527-683284 GCA_013398275.1 Promerops cafer
CGATTGGCTGTTTCGCCGCCAAGCCGCCCAATCGGAGGGTGCTTTGCAAAGGCGCCCTGAGCCTATCGCAGAGGGGGTTCCTCTTCCGCTCCGGCAGTTTGAAACCGTCGGGGCCGGCGGCCGGCGCGGCCGGGGCCCGCAGGTGAGCGGGGGGACCGGGGGCCGCGCCGTCCTTCCCACAGCACCCCTGCTCCTGCCCGGGGGCCGCACTGCCGCCCGCAACCCCACCCCGAGCTTCCTGAGCGTGCTAGTGGGCACTCCTTGCCCATTGGTTGGGCTGGTTGCCTTAAAAGCCCTGTATAAGAAAAGAAAAGGAGAATCTCCTGCTCATAATCTATCGTATTCCCCTCTGCCTGACCACCCCTGTGCCTCCCTGGTTTCTGTGGGACACTCAGCGGGTTGTCGCTGTTTGTCTCCGGCTGCCATGGCAGCCGCGGTCTCAGCGGTGTGAGCGCTGCTGGCATCGGGGGCAGCTGCGGAGCTGCTGTAGTGAGGAGTTAAAACCGTGACCAGCGCTGCTTTGCAAGGGAGTACAGCTAAAGGGAACTATGTCCTGCCTTTACTGGCAGAAGGTGTAGTTCTATCACTGGCAGTGGCCCCCAGGGCTCAGTATTGGGCCCAGAACTGTTTAACTTGTTCATCCATGACATGGATGACGGGGCAGATGCCTCCTCAGCAAATTCACTGAGAACACAAAGCTGGGAGGAATGGCCAACACTCTGGAGTGCTGTGCAGCCCTTCAGAAGGGCCTCAGCAGGTTGGAGAGATGGGCAGAGAAGAACCATCTGAAATTCAGCAAAGGCAAACGCAGGGTCCTGACCCTGGGGAGGAACAACCTCAGGCACCTTGGGCTGACCTGCTGGGGAGCAGCTCTGAGGAGAAGGACCTGGGGGTCCTGGTGGACAACAAGCTGTCCATGAGCCAGCAGAGTGTCCTGGTGGCCAGGAAAGCCAACGGTATCCTGGGGGGCATTAGGAGGAGCATTGCCAGCAGGGAGTGGAAGGTGATCCTGCCCTCGTACTCAGCCCTGGTGAGGCCTCACCTGGAGTGCTGTGTCCAGTTCTGGGCTCCTCAGGACAAGAAAGACATGGAACTCCTGGAATGGGGCAGCAGAAGATACAAAGATGATGAGGGGACTGGAGCATCTCTCTTAAGAGGAAAGGCAGAGGGGGCTGGGCCTGTTCAGCCTCAAGAAGAGACAACTGAGAGAAGATCTCATCAATGTCTATAATTATCTGATGGGAGGGTGCCAAGGCAATGGAGCCAGGGTGCCAAGCAATAGGACAAGAGGTAATAGGCAGAAACTGATGCACAGGAAGTTCCACCTGAACATGAGGTTCTATATTGTGCAGGTGACCACACCCTGGAGCAGCTTGCTTAGAGAGATTGTGGAGTCTCCCTCATTGGAGATATTCAAGAACCGCCTGGATGCAATCCTGTACCATGTGCTCTAGGATGACCTTGATTAAGCAGGAGGGTTGGACAAGATGACCCACTGTGGTCTGTTCCGACCTTACCCACTACATTATTCTCTTTCCTAGGTGTTGAGTTCTCTGATCTGGATGAAACACTAAATTATTTGGAAAGCATCACCTTTAGTTAAAAACAAAGCCAAAGCCACAAAAACCTGAGCACAGCTTAATTAATTCAAAATTTAAGAGGAGAGCAATGATGGTGAGTCAGACCAAGGTCTTTATAGTTGCATCCTGTTTCTTAAAAGTAGCAGTGTTACTATTGCAGTTTTATGCTTATGGTTTGGAAGAAACTGCTGCTGTTAGCAGGAATCTTTCTTTAATGAAGTCAGAAATATATTTTGACAGATGCTCAGGTAAGTTTAGAAGAACTGGTAAGCTTGAGAATGTTCTTCTCACTTGTCTTTCACCATATAATGATTTGCAGTTTAGCAGATTATCTTGTTGACCCAGAGGTGGTCTCTTATATATCACTTGATTTCTCTTTTAGAAACTTATCCGGTATTTTGTGGTACTTATGCTTGTTCACTGAGATCAAAGCTGACAAGTTATTCTTAGACCGGCTTGGCTGAGCAGGGATCTTCTTCTGAAGCTAAGGCAAAAAAGGAAAGCATATGCCCAGTGGAAGCAAAGTCAGATTACATGGGAGAAATACAGAGATTCAACTCCCCACGGCAGACAGGAAATTCATGTGGCCAGAGCTCAGTTAGACTTGAAGCTGGCCAGTACTGTGGGGGACAGAAAAAATAGTTTTTAAAAATACTTCAATAATAAAAGGCCGTCCAGAAATAACATGAGCCTTTTACATGATGAGGATGATCACCTCACAAACAGGGACATAGACAAGGCAGAGATGAGTTCTTTGTTTTGGTCTGCAACATTGATGGGGTCGTCGATCACAGCCAGCATGGGCTCATGAGAAGAAGGTCCTGCCTGAGAAACTTAATTCACTTTTATGACAAAGTGACCCACCTACTTGATCAAGAGAAACCAGTTGATGTGATCTTTTTGGATTTCAGTAAAGCTTTTGGTACTGTCTCTCACAGTATCCTTCTGGACAAAATGTCCAGCACACAGCTGGATAAACACATCATGTGATGGGTGAGTAGCTGGTTCATGGGTTGGGCACAGAGGGTTACAGTGAATAGGGTGACATCAGACTGGAGACCTGTCGTTAGGGGGATCCACAGGGCTACATCATAGGTCTGGTGCTTTTCAACATCTTCTTAATTAACTTGGATGCAGATGTTGAAATAGTTTGTTAACCATACTAAATTGGGTAGGGCTGTTGATTTCCTCAAAGGCAGAAAAGCCACCTGGGACAGGGCAACCCTGGATGTAGGACCAAGCTGGAAAATGAGAGGCTGGAGAGCAGCCCACCCCCATGAAGTGGTCTGGTGAGTCCGGGTCAATTGAATGAGTCAGCAGTCCTGGCAGCCAGGAGGGCCACCTGTGTGTGCATCAGCCATGCAAGGGAGGGAGGGGATTGTCCCGCTCTGCTCTGCACTGGGGCAGCCTCATCTCGAGTGCTGGGGGCAGTTCTGGGTGCCACAGTATGAGAGACATTCTGCTCTTTGAGAGCATCCAAAGGAGGGCAGTGAAGATGGTGAAGGACCTTGAGGGGAAGCTGTATGAGGAGTGACTGAGGTCACTTTGGTCTGTCGCTTGTGATGAAGGAACCTTTTGAGTTTTGGAACACCAGAGTGTAGTTTCAGTGATAAGTAGAGAACTAGATCCACTAGATTGCTTATCAGGGGCATGATCTTAGAGAACTGAAAACAGAAGTCGGGACAGTGGTCTTAAGTTATTGAACAAATAGTCAGTAAAAACCTTTCTTTTCTACTTCCTTGGACTTGTCTGAGTCCACATTGAACTCCATTTGCCATCCCGTTTCTCAGAAAAATCAGTAGTTTAGTTCTTTTGAAGTGTACTGAGAAGGGAATTTACAACACTATTTTCAACTTCTGGCTGCAAATACGCATATAATTCCTGTAAGTGCTATATAGTTGGTTCTTTGTGATTTTCACTAATGCACACACATTTTTGCATAGATCCAGGGCTTTTAGTGTAGTCAGGATCTGCAATTTGAGAAACTATGTAGGAAAGCATGTGAAGGTGAAGTTGACTTTTTAGGATTGCAGAAGTATTTTTTGGTATTGAAAGAATTAATCAGCTAAAAGAAGGTAGAGTGCTAGTATAGAGCTATTTCATTATGTAGAGAGCTAAAACCAAGGGTATGGGTAAGGAATAATTCATGTGAGAGAGGAAAGAAGAAAATTACCAGACCAGGAAGCAATGAAAAAGGTGGAGCTGACGAAGATAGTTCTTCTGTCATCTACACATAGATATACAGGAATAAAAAGTACAAAGTAAACCTTCGTTAGACTCCATTTTTTGTACTTAAAAAATGTGGTTGGTATATGAGGGCTCAGCAGGAAGTAGGAAGATGGTAATCATGTTTTTTGAACCTTGAGCTACAGGAAATCTCAGCATCTGAAATTGTCTTTATACTGTTTTTTAAACATCCATCAGCAGCACAGAAATGAGCTTGCCATTCTGAAAGATGTAAAAATATCTATGGCAGAGAGTGCTTTTGTGGTGCAGGAAGAATCAGTGTTTAGAATAGCTCAAAGAGCAAAAAGATAATTAATTTCTATCTGTATTCCTATAGAGAGAGCTATGGGGGGGGGGGGGGGGGTTGATACTTTGAGAAACATTGATGGTGTTTAAGTAGGGCATTCCTGCCAGTTTTATGACAGTACAACTAGCAATTTAAAATTCACATTTCTGTCAGGAAATGCATCTGTTTAAAAACAAGAATATTATAATTGACAGTTGTAAAGATCCCTCTAAAAATAAATTTTCCTTGCAAGTTGTTTGCTACATTTTGCAGTCAGTCAGTTCCTTTGGTTATTTACGGTGGTATGCCTTCTCTCCTGACAACTACTTGCTCAATGTGCCTGATTGTCTTTCATGTGCATCAGGCACCTGTATCACTCTGCCGTTCATTCATTAACAAATTCACCTTGCTTTATACTCAGTTTCCCCTCATTTTGTAATTTCTTTCATCTTTCCCTCCCCTGCCATATCCTTTAGAGTCCTTTTGCCTATATTCTGTCAAATCTTATCACAAGAGCTTCAGGTCTTCACTGAAGGACCTATTCAAAGCTGTAGTAGATTAGAAGATATGTATATCTTTCACAAGGTCTTCAGGCTTCGTATAAATTCTTCAACATCACCTACTTCCCAAATATTCAAAGAATGCCTCACTCTTGCTAAGAAATTGCTGGAATGATTGATATTTATTGAACCTAAGGTATTATTTGTCCTTCCCAGATCTGTTCATCTACATGGGCCTGTAACTCAAAAAAGTGATGGGAGACTGATGCTGACCAGTAAGCTTTATTGAACAGGAGTGTTCAGGGCACTGTCTTGAGTTGTAGTTGAGGTCATGTAGATGGTGGGCACAGTGTAGCTTATGGATTCTTATGTTGCTCTGTAGGAATTTTGTACTGAAACAGCCTGATAAACTTAAAAGCAATACAGTGTGACTAAGAATGAGAGATTGACGCAGGAGTGTATCTGTAACTGCAACAACTGACATTGTTGTTTCGGGGTCTTTCCTTGTTTTCTTACAAGTTAGTGAAAATATTTCCATAATTTTGAGTATGGTTTGGTCAGACAGTTTCCAGCCTAGCATTATATAATGAGACTATTCAATCAGTTTAGTGCACAGAGTGGGCATTGATCCAGTTGTTACAGCAGAATCTGTTTCTGGGGAAATTGTTGGTGAATATATATTTACATACTGAAACTGAAAAATGAAGTTCAGCTTCTACTGTTTTATAGACTTACTTTGTGCAGAATGTCATCTGATGAGGAGAAAAGCACAAGTCCAGTTTTCCCAAATGACTGTGTTCAGGACAGTTCTGTTTCTTCAGATCCTCAGGTAGGACAGAGGCAATATCATTTGATTTACTGTCATGGCATTTTATTTGGCAAAGGATAACTACAAGGAAATCTAACTAAATGCACATCTTTTTTATATTTTACATATACAGGAAAATAATAAAAATATTAGTGAAAAGAAACAAAGTAGCCTGCAAAAAAACTGATACTAACATTTGTTTAGTTAGATTCCCCTTTGTGCATTTCACAAGAAATTTATGTAAAAATTCTTATCTAAAGAGTTCAAATTCTTATCTTTAGAGTTTGACCAGCTGCAAGTAAAAGAGGTAGTTTTCTTATTTTTTTTTCTAGTGTTATTCTTTGTGTTAAGTCTTAGCAAGAAGCCAGAATTTGACACAGTAGGATAGAAACCCATTACTTTCGAGAGATGATGAGTAACTATATTTTAGGCTTTCCCCATGATGTTGTAAAAACTGATTTTTTTAAATGGATTTATTTCCCTTGGAGTAGTATTATGGCCAAGTTAATCACAGAAAGGAAATGATTGCTTTTTGGTTTTGTTTTTTTTACTTTCTGCATCAAATATATCAGGAAATGCTGTAACTGTAATACTGGGGGGGTTTTCTTTTCTATGCTCATCATGCTTTCAAGAGGATGCAATGATACTGGATAAAGTCTTTTTACCATTCCTTTGAAAGCAGATTTTCATCATTTAATAAATGGTTATTCCTATTTGCATAGTAGATTGTGTGGTTTTTCTTCATTTGGTAGGATACAGTCCAAATCATGACAGTTTTGACAATAACATGTTTTGCTAGTTGCCCTGTAGAAGTGCATCTCCCCGTTTGTCACGTGGTGAAATGGGCATATAGAGCAGCAGCACTGTTTAATTAAGGGGTTATCTTCTTCCTTTTTTTATCGTTTGGATTGACTTGTACCTTTTAAACAACATTTTTAGAGACAATTAATTTCTGCAGTTCATATACTTCTCTATTTGTGTTTGTATCTCATGGATAAGTTTTCATAATCTTTGTTTAGGAATAGTAGTGCATCTGTGTTTCCAGTGCTTTTTGTAGTCAGAGAACAAGATAAAAGCATCATGCTACAGATTTTGAGGACTAGAATTTTCTGTTATGACCTGCTTGATTATCAAGGAGGCTCTGAGGCTACCTTGTAGACAATGATAAACTTATACTAAAGAGCGACTGTTTTGTGAGTGAGAACATGTCTAGAGAAGAACAGTTCCAGTTGGAAGTGACCTACAATAATCATTGGCCAAACTGCCTGACCATTTTGTGTCCGAGCACAAGTTAAAGCATGTTTTTAGAGGGCATTGTTCAAATGCCTCTTAAACAGTGACAGGCTCGTGGCATCAAACGCTCTCCCTAGGGAGGGAAGCCCATGCCAGTGTTTGATTGCCCTCTCAGTAAAGAAGTGCTTCGTAATGTCAAATCTGATCCTCCCCAACACAATTTTGAACCATTCCCACTCATTCTATCACTGGGTCCCAGGGAGACGAGATGGACATCTTCCCCTGCTCAGGAACCTGTACAGAGCAATGAGGCCATTCAGCCTCCTTTTCTCCAAACTAAAGAAGCACAAAGCTACCCCTGCTACGAGTTTGTTACTGTTCAAAAAGAGGTCACAGCTGATCAATAGGAATGTTGACAGGGAAGTACTCTACTCCATTTAGATAATTTTGGAAGGTCTGTTCTGTTTTGTTTGTTTGGGCCCTTTTGATAATGTGTTGCTTTTAAATAGAGGCTAGATTATTACTTTTTCCTTACAAA
This sequence comes from Promerops cafer, assembly GCA_013398275.1. Taxonomy (NCBI): domain Eukaryota; kingdom Metazoa; phylum Chordata; class Aves; order Passeriformes; family Nectariniidae; genus Promerops; species Promerops cafer. The sequence goes on from VZSE01004863.1 coordinate 560,699, forward strand.
GAGATCCACTGGCTGTTAGAGAATTTCCATTACTTATAATTGTTATGCAAGACTTTATCCATTCAATTTGTTCTTGTCATATTGTCTAGTAACCTTGACTACAATCCTTTGCTGTATCTGTAGATTTTTATTTAAAAAATAGAACAAAATTATCAAGAAACATCTGATTTCTTCTGTGCCATTTGTTCATTGCATCACTACATTTTCTTCCACAAAACCAAGGCATTAAATAGTCAAAACTCCACAGACCTTCAGGTCATAGAACTATATTCCTCTAGTTTTGTACATGAACAGAATTGTTTGCAGTTGAGAAAACAGCTTGAAAGTTTTGTTTAAAGTAGAATCACAAGAGTAAACCAAAGATACATTGTTAATTTTATTTTATTATAGTTTTCTTTTAAATATACGTGTCAATATTGCATTCCAGTTGCAGCATACTTGTTATGGAGTATTTAAGATTGAGGTAATACACTTAATCACTGTTTCCACACATATTCCCACTGCTGTCTCCAGGATTATTTTTTTTCATGTGTCTAAGTTTCTGATTACAATTGGGATACTGTGCTTTCTTTAATATTTGCCTTTCAACTTCATTTCAACAGTGTTGTAATACTGTAATTTATAAACATTTATTTCCAGATTTGTCACTGGATGCTGTCTATTGACACTTTCTGTTGGCGCGTAAGCGTGCGTATTCCTGTACAGATTAGATTTTTTGAGTTTTTTATTAAAAGAGTTAGAACTAGAAAGAAATTTCCTGCCATAATTTGATATGTGTACTTTGAATGCTAGGGATGTTTATAGTAGGACAGATTGTGTGATAATGAATAAATTGGGTGACTGAACGTGAGACATCCGCTTGCATCTGACATCTAACCTGCTAGGTCCTTTGAATTGACTAAGATAATCATGGAAGCAGCTGGATCAGCTCTGTCTGAGAACTAACTTGTTTGTGGGGAAGAATTAGTTTTAAGTTGTTATTTGGTTACATGATCTCTTAGAAGAAAACAGAGGTGTGATCTAACATCTTCTGCAGAATCATTTAATTTATATTAGTTAAGGATAATATTAGCTTTTTTACTCAGCTGAGATTTTGCTACAGGGAGTCTTGTGTGGTTCCATGTAGTTCCTGATTGAGTAACAGATCTGAAGATACCTGTTTTCTTCTTTTGATATCTTATAAAATTTAAACTGTATACATTTAGAAAGATATGGGTGTGGAAAAATTGATAACTTGTCTATTTGCAGCTAACTATACCTTTTACATTGAATGTGACACACTTGCTTATCCAAAAGATACATTACGTATTTGTAATTCTATAGCTTCATATACATTTATTTAGGCTTTCAGTTTGAACATGATAGATTAGAAGATGGGAAATAGACATTTAAATGGAAACTAGAATTCAGATAAAATGTACCATACCTAGCTTCTTAAATTCTCTAATTAGTTGAAACACACAAAAATAGAGAAGTTACACTGAGAGTTTTGAAGTATTATCCTTTTCAGTTGTTAGATTCAGAAACATACTGCATGTAATTGGTACCTTTCATTGATTGTTTTCACTCTAACTTTCCCCAGGTTGAAGAGGAAATTAATTTTTGAGTTCACACTTGGTTTCTGAGGTTTGACCTCATTAGGATACTGAACAGAACTAATGTGATAATACTAAGTGAAGAAAAAATAACTGCTAGTGACCTGGTTTAGTATTTTCCAATGGGCATTGTTTTCTGAATCTTTAATTAGTAGATTTGATTGGTTTTAGTATGTAACTGGTACTGGTACTTGTTTAATTAATTACTAGATTGTACGTTTAAGCTATAATACAGATTGTTTACTGTTTCGCAATGAACACTAAATACCTTCGTCCTGAAAATCTGTTTCATTAAGAGGTTTCAAAAAAATAATTGGCTTACTTTGGTGCATAGCATAATGACGTGTACCAGTTGGATAGGTTTATAGCTTCTTAATAGGAAAGCTTTCTAAGTTATAGGTCCACATTCCATATACCTTTATAATTTTAAAAATAAATAATATAAGGTGAGAATAATTATATCCACTCTAAACAAAATTGTGTATAATCAAATCTCTTTTGATGATTGGCTTTACAACTTCACTAAAGAAAGTGTAATGTTACAGAATGTGAAGTGCGACTGCGTTCAGTAGCATCTTTGTCATGGCTATAAAAATACATATTTTTCTTTGAAGCACTAGTAGTAGTGATTAGAAATAATAATGGCCCATTAATAACTTACATGATCTGGGACTGGAGTTTTTTCTCAGTTCTTGTTTTAGATGCCTATTATAGTATCCAATGCTGGCATCTGGCAGAGTCTTTCTGTGCAACTATTACAGTGTGTATAGTTGTAATCAGAAGGAATGTGAACATTAAACAAGAGAAAGTTAAATTATTGTAGTCACTGTAGGAAAATTGCTCACTTTTGCAACTTTAAGGGAAATCCTCTTAGTTTTCACCATAATAATAAAAAAGAAACCTCTCAAAATTATAAAAAATAATTTTCACCACTTCTTACATATATGTAAGTTTTAAAAATGTGATTGGATTGTACTTTTATTATTCTTTGTCACCACTTTGCAACAGGATGAATATGAAGAGCTGTTTCGTTATACTGTAGTGACTCCGAGGTTTGAACAGTGTGTTTCAAAGTTGCCAGAACCTGCCTCAGAACAGAGACCACCTGACAGAGTTTCAAGGTTAACAGATGATGCCAGTCACCATAATACTCCAGGTAGTATGCCCAAGGCTATGTGTTGAGCTTACAAGAACAATGATACAACTTTTAGGACTTAAATTTTTTAATAGCTTTAGTTTGAAAAATGCATGTACCTCATTGGTAGTACATTTGCATATTGCACAACAAGAAGTTTAGGATGGCATGTTCCCTGAAGGGTTCTCTTTCTGGCATCACTTTCAGATGACAGTACTGATGTGCTGACAGTTCCTTGTGTTTTGTGGTGCAGATGTTTAAAAATGGTTGGTGTAATAACAGAAAAAGGGATACCCTTAATTACAGTATACTTTGTTGAAATTTGATGGGTCACAGCTGGTTTTGCTCAAGATTGTACTGTTGTGATAGAGAAATGCATATTGAAGCAATGATTATTTGGAAGGGAGCATTACCTTTAAAAGGGCTTTGTGTAATAACTAATCATGTCACTGCATGAGTGTCATTCTTGCTCTTTTAGTTCAATCCTCTTATTCTAGTTTTATTGTTTGGTATTTAGGACTCTAAACTTCGTGTCTTGTGATGCATTAGTCACAGGGATATTTTTGATTGTGTTGTTTGCTTCTGTCAGTAGCATTTAGATTGAGAATTTTGCTTTGATTGAAAATTTTGCTTTGCTGTTAATTTTGCTTCAGAAGAAATAGTAAACAATCACACCTGCGTTATTTCTTTTCAGGAAGTTAAGCATAATCAGGAAAAACTGACTTTAAACTAACGTCTATTCTTTATCATTCTATTTAATTGTAAAAATATTTAGCTATCTTTCTGTCTTCTTTTTCGTAACCTTTGTGGATGGCTTTATGTCTACTGTTTAGAGGAACAAGTGAAATATGTTCCAACTTCCAACTTAGAAGTTTGGTCAATACTATTTCTTTAAGTTTTTAGATTCTGAAGCAGCTGCTAGACAATCTGTATGGAAGGATTAAGGCTGCAGGAGATAGCAAGTGGTAGGTGATGACAGCTGTGTAATGACATTTAGCCCTTCTGTCCATCATGTCCTGCCTACCTGCTGCTCTCACCTTGACCTCATGGCACCACTCCTAGGATACTCCAGGCCTTAGCATGAGCTGTATGTTAGCCAAAATCTGAGCAGGACTTACATGAACAGTTACAGCACGAGCAGAACGTCTGCAGTACGCAGATGGCAGTGCAGTGTGACTCCTGTTGCCAGTCTCTGTATATGAACTATTGTGACACAAGCTGTCCCCAGTTGCTGTGACAGCCTGTGTGGGTTAAAGCCAGCTAAGTGCATTGCTATGTTGAAAGTTCATTTTGCTGGTTGCTTAGTTTTTATACTGTGCTGGCTCAAGCCATGCTTGTCTGGCTAGCACAGAAATGTGTTCAGAGTTCGCAGTTAACTAAGGCCACTTACACAACCAATTGATCCACTCAGCTGGTGCAGCCTTTTATGAAGAGCAGAGGCCACCCAGAGCCCCTTCCTGTGTTGAGATAACTTCAGCTTTCCTTAAAACAGCTGTGGTCACTGCCTGTATTCTTCCCAGAGATCCATGAGCAGAGTGCTTATCTCCTCTGAATGTTCTTCCATTGTTGATTAGTCGTATTACAAGTCACAGATTGCAAGTACACTTGCAAGACTCTTGATTTGTAGAGCAGTTAATGTCAGCTGCTGGAACTGTTTCTCACCCTGAGTTGGTATTCTTAAAACAGTAGAAAATTTCAAACCCAGCTATGTGGAACTGTATTATAGAGGAAATTTTAATTTGGGTATTGTCCTCAGTGCTCTCTGCTTAGAGTTTTGTCTCCCAGTTTGAGTGGAATATTGTTTTGGAAGGGAATTTTTTGTGACGTGTAATACTGCTGTTCATAAGAAAGAATGTCAGAATCAAAGCACTAGACTCTTGTGCTTTTTTGGTACATGACTGTATACTCTTTTTTCTATCATATTTGTCTGAAGAGAAAATTGTAATCAGCCACCCAGTCTCCTGTCTCTCTTTAACTCTTTCAGATGGGTTATGTTCTTACTTTTCAGTTTTTTTTCTGGGGTGTATTGGGTTTGCATGGCCAAACTTTAGTAGTGAGAGGTGCTACAGGGGTGGTTTCTGTGAGAAGCTGCCAGAAACTTCCTCCATGTCCAAAAGAGCCAGTCCCTGGCAGCTCCAAAGGATGTGTAGCTGGCCAAGGCTGAGGCAATTTGGAATGGTGGTAACGCCTCTGTGATAAGAGATTTGAGAAGAAAAAAGGTTATTGCACAATTTTAATTGTGACCACAGAAGAATGGAGTGAGAATATGTGAGAGGAACTGCTCTCTACACACCAAGGTCAGTGGAGAAGCAGGGGCAGGGGGTGCTCCAGGCACTGGAGCTGGGATCCACCTGCAGCCATGGTGAGACAGCTGTGCCCCTGCAGCCCATGGAGGTCAGTGGGGGTGCAGGGATCCACCTGCAGCCCGTGGAGGAGACCCACACTGGAGCTGGTGGATGTCTGAGAGGGGGCTGTGACCTCTTGGGAAGCCCACGTTGGAGCAGGGACCTGCAGACCTGTGGAGAGAGGAGCCCATGCTGGAGCAGGTTTCCTGGTAGGACTTGTGACACTGTGAGGGACACACACAGGAGCAACCTGTCCTTGGAGGACTGCACCCCATGGAAGAGTGACCCACACTGCGGCAGTTCACAGAGAGCTGTTGCCCATGGCATGGACTCATGGAGAAGTTCATGGAGAAGTGTGTCCCATGGGAGGGACCCCATATGTTGGAGCAGGGAAAAGACTCCTCTCCGTGAGCAGGAACGACGTGTGAGGAGCTGACCATAAACCCCATTCCCTGTCTCTGTGTGCCACTGGGGGAGGAGGTAGAGGTGGGAAGGAGAGAGGGATGCAGGAAAGGTGTTTTTAAGGTCTTATTTTACTTCTCATCCTGCTCTCATTTTTTAAGTGATAAATTCAATTAATATCTCTAATTAGAGCCTGTTTAGCCCATGATGGTACTTGATGAGTGATCTCTCCTGGTCTTTATCTCAACCCATGAACCCTTCATTATAATTTCTCTCCCCCATCCAGCTGCAGAGGTGAGAGAGCAGCTTTGGTGGCTGCCTGGCATCCAGCCAATGTCAAACCACTACATGGGGCTAAACATGTAGCCTGTCAGGTCTTTGATCCTTTTTATGGCCATAGAAGTGAGAGGACAAAATTTCATTCCCTTGGTTGCTTCTCTTGAAATATTTGAACTGTGTTATCTTTTCAGTATGCCTGGTGTTATCAGATTAGAAGAGTCATTTGCAAGCTCTTGTTAATTGTCATGGAACAGGGGAAAGAAATAGTCTTACACTTGATGGTGATCAAAATTTTGCATTGTAGTTCTCATTAAAGAGTTGTATTGCTTATTACAAGGAACGACTCAGATATTTATTCTTTGCAAAAGGCAGCACCGTGCAAAATACAATTTGTCTGTTATTTTCAGAATGGAAAAAAAATTATTAAAGACAGTAAAGAAGGTGCTTCTGAACTTCCCAGAGAACAGAAGAGACAAGAAGAATATTTATACAGACTCATCCTCCTGCTGTCAATTACATGCTATAAACAAGTTTCCTTTGCTTTGCTACTTTATCAAAATATGTTTGCTGTTCAAAATATCAGTGTCTTCTCAGTTGGGGAGAGAGATGTGTCATACCTCCTAGAGATAGAGCTTGAAGCAATCTAGTTGTAAAAAGATTATTTCAACTTTCAGGAAAAGATCTGATCAAAATTTTGAACTCTTCTATATAATCACTAGTACTGATTGATGGTGATTACGTATGTTGGCCACAGTGTTAATGCCCTCAGAATTCCTTCTTTTTTTCATGATGGTAATAACATGACTTTGAATGAACAGTGAGAAAACTGTTAAATTCAAGTTTAATACTATACTTCTAATGCTTAAATTCAAGCTTAATACTATACCTCTAATGCTGATCAGGTGGGATTGTTTACCAGGTTGTTTCTGAAGGACAGTTAATTTTTTTGTTAAATTCCATTATTTTGGCACCTCTTGCTTGTTCATACTAAAAATCAGGCTTTTTGACATTTGGCTCTAATGCTGCTACTGTGTTAAAATAACAAAATCATAAATTATTAGGTTAGTGTTCTATAACTATAAACCAAAATGAATGAATGTGCTGAGCATGGAGTTAAAATCTGAAAGTCTGCTCTTCTGCAGACCTTCTCAAGTTTACAATATATTTTCCCCTTCTCCATGTGATGGTATTGGGACCAACAGTGTTTCCAATGCCATGTGATGCCTTCTGAAATGAACTTCTGGTTATGAATTTTTCTTTGGTCTGGATGCTACTATTATGATGGTAGAAGTCTGATTAATGGTAATCTCTATTTGTTGCAGAAAATTTAGGTATACATAGTATCTTCCCAAACAGCTTTTAGTCAAATAAGAAAAGTAATTGGAATAAACATGCTGTACTATTCAATTCAGTTCAATGTCCTAATGTTTGTAAACTTTGAAACATAAAACTTAATTTCCTGTTTTTGTTACCAGTTTAGTTGATTAAATTCAAAAATTACTAAGACTGGAGCAGTAAATTATTTGTTGCAGAAATATGCAATGATGACTCATACCCAAAGAGTGGAAAAATTCCTTCTCTTCAGGCCTGCAAGTCCTCAGTATATATCCATTAAACTTCTTAGAACATTTTAGCAAATTGCTGTGCTCAGCTTGGGCCACTAAGAGCATGTCATGTGTGAGAACAGTCTGTCAGAGCTTATTTACTTAATAAAAGCAGAAAAAGTTGGATACTAGAACAACACAGAAAAACCCAACAGTCGTAACAGACATCTGGATAAACAACTAATTTCATTACCTCCATCTAGAGATTTGTTGCAGTAAATGCGTGTTGAGGTCATTTATAAAGTACATTTCCATACTTATCATATCCAAATGGTTCCAGTGTCCTTGATACCTAAGCGCACTGTAACTGAACGACATCATGTAATTCCATGGAAGGAATAGAGGTGACAGAAGGAGAGCATTAGAAATAAGAATTAAATTAATGTGTGTACAAATAGAAAATTATGGCAATGCTGGAAAGGCCAAGATGAATTTTGTAAGATGATGTTATAAACATGTAACAGATACACTTGGTGGATTCAATGAAGATATGATACATCCTATGGTAAATGAGAGAAATGAAAGCTGTCTTAGGATAATCTGTTCATAGGGAGAATTAAGGGGAAGGGAGTGATGAACTAGTACTACTGTGATTCTCAGACTATGGCATTTGTCAGTCTATTTTAATATTCTGTTTTGATTGGTTACATTTTGTTCTGTTGGATTTAGGGTTTGGGGGTTTTTTTTAAGGTATCTTACAAACTGGGCTGTGTAGGATATCTTTGTAATCTAACCAAGTAGTAGAAGTTTAAAAATAAAAACAAAGCTTCATGCATTTTACATCATAACTGAAGGAAGGCATGACATGCAGGAATGAGGAAAAGTGGTGAAGGACAGAACTGTGAATATTTGACAATGGTATCAGTGCCAGATAATTTTATTGTCAGATGACAGCCTGATTCTTCATCACAGAAATTAGATGTATTTCAAGTAATCTGGATCATCTCTCTGGCATGTCACATATTTTAGAGATTTTTACAAGCAACAAGTATTCAAATTCTGCCACTACTTTAGCAATACTTCTGTTATTTTCAAGAGAAACAATGACAAAAAAGCTGAAGCCTGATTTTAATGTACTCTGTGATGGGGAATAATCTCTTTATGGTCTTTCGCTTCTGTAATAGGGTAGGACATTTAGTCTATAGAAATGGTGTATTATATGGCTCTCCTTTAGCTCAAGCTGATGTTAATTTTATGTGTGGTTGTGTATTACCTTGAGAGAAATATCAAAAAGCAGTTGTAACTGCCTGTGCATCACAGTTTTTCCATATTTTCTTTTTCTTTTGGAGCCTGAGTGTAGTAGTTTTGTGGCAGAGTATTAGCCAGACAGCTCTTCTCATTTCCTTAGGAAAGGAGACCTAACAGTAAAAGTAACTGTAAAAGAATATCAACCATCAGGCTCTGCCTTAAATAAATTAGAAACACACTTTTCTACTGTCCACTCAAGATACTGCTTTTTGACAGATAAGCTTATCTCTTCTAGGCTGAATCAAAAAATAGTACCCATCAGACAATATTTGTTTTCAGAAGTGAATACTAAAATGTTGGAGGTTTTCTCTGTTTATGAAAAAAAGAGAGTATTTTTTGAAGTTGTCATGTTTGTTGTTATTAGCAGGAATCTGCTAATACCTCTTTCTAATTTTTTTTATTCAGTTGTCAACACAAATAACATTTTCTGTAAGGAATAACTAAATACAAAACAATATTTTACTTCCGAAGTTTACTTAAATATTAACTTTATTCTCAGTTCAAATGCATGCAAACTAGCTTTTGGGCAGGGATTAACTTTTATTACAGTGGTACCTAGCCACAACTCCTGAAAGTGACGATTTATTATATAAGCCATTATATAAATTCATGGTAGATAAGTCCTTTCTCAAATTGCTTGAACACTAATTAGATGAACAAATTTAAGGCTTTAAGAAAAATTGATGCAGGTAGATATTAACATTGAAATATATCCACAGGCTACTTTGTGAATTTGTAAAGGAACACCACAAACCTCAAGTCTTTACAGGCTCATTGAGGAAAAAGGCAGAAGTTAGTAGATTGTTGACCTGAGATGTTAATTGTCAAGAAGCCTTTACTTAGAGATGTTATTTCTGGCTGTATTTTTGGTGCTTGCTGTGATCATTCTCTTTCAAATTAACTTATATTAAGAGACTGTATTTTAAGAGAGCAGTACTTTTGCATTTAGTAATGTTACAATAGGGTTGTCATTTTAAATATATGTGTCCAGGAAGCATGTATTAGAGTTGGATTGGTTTTTCTTATGTGGGGAAAGGATGTTTCTGATGTCATAAATATTTTGTTCCCTTTTTACCAATGCCTGTCTTCTGACTTCCATCCAGAATATGAACCAATCAGCCTTTCCAGAGTGTAAGTCCTTATTCTCTTGTTTCATTTTCAGTCTCAAAATCAGTGAAGCAGGCTGGTATGGAACAACCTGCTTTTCCAGAAGCAACTTCTTCCACACATGGTCCAAGAGAAGTCAACAAAACCACAGTGACTGAACTAACTTTACCAGATGAAAAAGTCACTCAAATAGAAAATATAGTTGATCTCTGGAGTGGAAGTCTTAAGGTATTTATATTGTATGGAATCCTTAAAAATCATTCACAGATATCATTGTATTGTTGAGTGCAGGAGAAGTTGCAGTGTGATTGCTGGGAGAATGGTATTTTTTATTGTTGTTGAATATTGCGCATAAGCATTTGTAGCAAAAAATATCTTTTTTCAAAAGCTTTGGAATAACTGTCTCCATTAGGGGTGTTCATATATCATGATTCAATAATTCATTGTGTCTGGTAATATTTACAGCTGTGCACAGCCTGTGTAATGAAGGTATTACTGCAAATATTCATGTCTCCTTAACTGCTAAGTGTTTTAAGATTAAAATAATAGAGAGGAGGGGATAGTTTAAACTCATTGTATTACTGTCATCCTTTTAACTTTCCAGACAAATATTCTGACTGAACTGAAAAATTGGGAACTTAATTTGATACAACATCACAAGATTCAAATGAGACAAGAGAAAGAAAAACATGCCACACAGGTGAAACAACTGCAGAATGAGATGGAAAACCTGAAGGAGTTACTTCATACTTATGAAATCTCTATTAGCAGGAAAGATGAGGTAGTAACTCAATTTCACATTTTAACAGTTCCTCTCTGTTTAAAAATACCTACATTAAATTTTTTGGTCCATCTCTTTGAACAACATTTTTTTTTTTGAAGCAAGTAACTTAGAGAAGTAAATAATACATTCAGACTGTATAGTAGAAAAATAATCATTTTTGCTAATAGGGTTGTCTGTACTAACAATGAAAACACATTATATGTGCATACTTTGCATTGTTTGCTTCTTCAATCTAGAGTCTACTCTTGCTTCTCATTTATTTCAGGAAGATCACACAGGCTTTGGTGAGTCTATTAGCTCTTACACTTCAAAAGCCTCTAAATTTTCAATTATTTGATTGGTTTTCCTCAATTTTAAGTGGGCAGCAGTCTCGTAAATGTTGAGGAGCCTCTATTTTAAGATTCTTAGGAATTCTACGTTTGTACATATTCTTAAGATTGGACATTTGGAGTCTGTGGTTTACACTCTCCTGCTGTCAACAGTGCAAACAACTTGAAAATTAACTAGAACTGTGAAAGTGGATATAAAATCTTGTCACATAACATAATTGAGTCTTCTTACTGCTACCCTGAACATATAATCTAGTACTTGAGAGCACTTAATGGAGTTTGGGTTTCTAATTCCTACTTACATTTTCAAAAAACATACATTTCAGGAGTTAAAATATGAGTGAAGATGGTGTTCTCTGTTAGTTTGGAAAAGAGACTACTCTTACAGACCAGGCAAATATAAATGTCGTAACATTACAGTAACTGGATTAGTCTTGTACAATGTAACTAGTACCTTGTGCATGGTTATTTCAGCCTATACTTTTCAAACATCTAATTCTGTTGGATATCATTGTATGTCAGTCATATTTAATATGCCGTAATTCTCAGTGATACCTTGAAAGCTCTATTTTGTTTTCTGCTGCCAAAGAAATTATTTCTTCAGCCAATTTTATAGTTCTGTTTCTAAGAAAAAAATAATTTGAATAGAAAATTACTATTGTTGCCACCTGAATGGAAAATGGCAGTGCTTCCATGCTTCCACATATCGTTCCATAATTATGAAATCTGCTGTATCCTGATATGGACATAAACCAAGGTCCATCAGCCTCACAAATATTACAAGTATTATAGATTCTTATTTCATATTGTAAATCTCAAATGCTTTTCATTTGCAAAAATATGCTCATTAACAAAAATAGACATAGGCTAAGACTTCTAGTGTGTAGCAGTATGTATGCAGCATTGAAAATTGATTTTTATTATACTTTTTCAACAAAAGTAATTAATATATCAATTTAATTTGCTTTCTATTTTAATTTTAGGTATCATTCAGTTCATTGATGTATGTTCAATGATTATTACTTGTAACAAATGCAATCTAATGTTAACATATGCTAGCATGCATTATCATAAAATGTTGTTCTCATCAATATTTATGCAGTAGTTAAAATAACTTTACATTATTCCCCAAAGTCCCAAGATAGATCACTGTTGACCATTGGAGTTGCTCCTATGTGGCTGATGGCAGAATCTAGCTTAAGGAGTTAGACAGAAATATGGAGTAATATTCAGATTTGGTGTACCAAATTTGCATCATATCTGGCTTAACTTTTAATTGGGGAACCTCAGCTGTTTATTTGTACTCATTAAATTTAGAGATTGCTGGTAAAAGTCCCCAGTTGCAGTCTCTGTCCAGTATGACATCTTGCCTCTCAAATGTTTTAATTGCTGTAAGCTTATATCTTTCATGAGAACTTCTAATGAGGGTAACAATTCTTAATAAGATTTTTCTGGTTTATAGCAACAACTTAGCTTGTTTATTCTGTTCAGACAAGTGAAACAAACTTCTAATATAAATGTTTCTGATTTATTAAAATTCTCTTTGAAATAAGAGGTTGTTCTGATGTTATGCTACGGTAACATTAAATTGTGAGAAAGTAGCTCAGAAACCACCAAATGTAGGAGGACATAACAATTCAGTTGAACTTCTCCTAGAACTACACAATGGAAGTGCCACAATCTGAGCGTCAAAGCCACAGGAATTTTACTTCTGATTTGAACTCTGATTATTGTTTCTTACTTGATTAGAGTAAGGGAAAGTTTCAGTAGAAAGCATCTGTTAAAAGCAAGTGCTTTGAAGTGAAAAATAACTGAGACATAAAGTACATTCTCTTTGATCTTACAATGATCATAGATATTGAAATAGTGTTAATAAATATTTTTGCAGGTAATTACTAACTTGACCCAAGCATTGGAAAAGCAAAAGGAGAGAGTAGTGTTGATGAGGAAGTTTACACTGTGGCGGATTCAGCATGTTAAATCCAAACAAGAGGTATGGGCACAAAATCAAAATGCAATGAAAATTAAACCTCTGAACTCCAAAGAGTCAGAGCTGCTGCAATTCCTGTTACAGCAGGAAGAAATCATGGTGTTTCTATTTTGATGTGTTTGGCAGTGTGAAATAGCAGTTTGAAAAGATCAGTTCCAAAAGGAATGTTGCTGTCAGAATACTCTCTGCAATGTGAAAAAACCTGTTTTCTGCTGACTATTTTGAAATAGAGTAGAATAGTAGAGTTGTTTTAAAGTAGTTTTTAAACAATACTGAAGTTTAAATTTATTCAAAATGTAAGTATTTTACGCTAACTATCTGCAATCTTTGTGACTGCAGGTTTTATATGATTCCTGTAGTGAATCCAAATGTGCCACATATCCAATAAATGGCTTCACATGTCTCTTTACACCATGTATGTGAGGTTGTTGTTTGAGTGTCATTAAACTAAGAGTAAGACCACTGTTGTGTGTAGCCTAGGAACTCACAAATACAGTTTCTCATGGTGAGGACAGTAATGTGCCATGGGAGGTGTGCAGAGGCAACACTGAGCTGCTAATGCTGCTTGTGTAACACTTCACTGCAGGACCTGTAACCCCCATTTAAGGGGTTCCTACTGTGGTCTGTGTAATAAGCTGTAAAACAATCATCCATAGTGGAGTACTGAACTTCTTATCAACCCTGAACTTTTGTATGATGCAGTTGTATTTACTTCCTAAGGAATATGCAATTAGAATGGCAGATAAACATTTCCAGATAGCTTTGATGAAGAAAGTGTGGGCAGCATGGCGCTCTATTAGTGAAGAAAGATGGAAAGACAAAGTAGCAAGAGCCTGTCAGTTAAGGGCAGAAGATGTGTGTGTTCAGCTCAGCAATGATTATGAAGCCAAAATTGCAGAGGTAAAATCAATTTTTTTTTCCTTCTTTTGCTCCTTGACTCCCAATCCCTGTCCCTCCAAAGTATCTCTTTTTCAGCAAACCTAACAAATAAGAGTATTTTCCAGCAGAACAGAGCTCCCAAGTATGCAAGAAGATCTGAATGGATCTAAGATCTCAGTTATGATTTTAGACATGACTTTTTTTCCCTCCATCTGATGTAAAATGTTGCCAATCTGCATCCACAGATGAAATAAATTGGACTTCCTGAAACAAGGCAAATCTGTTTGCCTACCAGTGGGAATTCCATTTGTTTTGTAACAGCATCCTGTTAGTATGGGCTGTGCATTTTGAGGTCTTAATGGAGAAGACAATGGAAATAGAAGACCATTATTACTTTGAATTATCATGATGAGTACAGTATTTTTTTTTTCTGTAATAGCTACTCTGTTAAAGGCTGATATTGTCTGATTTTTCTTTAGCTTGCTGATTAAGCTTGTTAAAGAATTTTCAGAGCTTAACATGAAATTGTCAACCTGTGTATTGGTGCATGCTAAGTAATCAATTTTCAAATACAACTTTCAAGAGCTTTGTATTTCAGCAAGAATTTAAACCTAGAATTTTAAGAACAGGCTTACCAAATGTGTCTTAACAGCACAAAAACCATAAGTAGCAACTTGCTCTGATCTTTTCTCAGCATTTTTAATTTTTTACAGTATCTAGAGAAGAGAGACTGGTGATGAAAATTTACCCTTATGCTTAAATAATTGCTGGAGAACACTTGATCTTCTGTTAAATGAACCCATGTTTCTGCAGTGATCTGGGTTGTGCCAGATGCCAACTTCTAAAAGACAAAAGCTTGCAAGACATATTTCTGCTTAGGTAGTCTGATGGTCCTTTTGAATAGTCTTGTCCTTGATATGCTCCATTATTATTATTGTGCTGTACTACAAAGAAACTACAGTGAGCTGTTCATCTCTGGTGAACCAGAGATTTTCAAGTGAAAACCTCTATCTTTGTAAATATAGTAAATGATTTTTGAAGTTAATTGGTGAATATGTTTGTTGTTTGCATTCACAAGTAAGAGAGACTTGTTTCCTCATTCTGTTTCATAGTTAACTGCTGCTTTGGAACAGACAAAAGTTGAGCTTCTGCGACTGCATAATGAAAGAGATCAGTATGAAGACACCATGAAGAAAGCCTTTATGCGTGGTGTATGTGCTTTGAATCTGGAAGCAATGACCATGTTTCAGAGCAAGGACAGTAGGCCAGATCCTGGTTAGTATGAATTGCAGGTTTAATCTGGTAGTATATGTGCATTTTTATTGCATTTGTTTGGGATTTTTTTGTTTGTTTGTTTTAATGGAGTTCCTTTTCTCTTTTTTTTTAATTTGAGAATTTTCGGCAATACAGAGTTTATTAAACTGTTACTGCTTTAAAATGTCCTGTTGAATGTGTTGAGAAATATTCTGATGCTGGACTTCATACTGGTCTAGCTGAAAGGAGGAACATGTTCGCTTCATCCCACATTGCTAGGAGAGTGGTAACCTGCAGCTGAAGGCAGAACTGGAAGTCAAAGGTGGCAAATGTAAAACACCAGGTTATGGAGCAGTGAAGACAAAATCCTGAAAATTCCTTTATGCTCTGGAATCTCAGTGTGCAATGAATCAGCTTTTCCCAGACAGCTCTCCCTTCTTTCTTAATCCTTCTTTTAAATGTAGAAAGGGCAAGCAAATCTCTCAGGTTCTGTATTTAGTTGTAACTCTGTGCCAGAACAGGAAACACCGGTCTATTTTTATCAGCAGCATACCTGTAAAACCTGTGCAGCTACACAGGGAAGAGCTGCACATGCTTACAGATGTAATGAAATCACTCCCTCGGACTGAGACAATCAGTAACAGTGGGAACATAATCGTGCTGGTGCAGCAACCTACGTTAAAGAGAAAACAGCTGTGCAAGCAGGAGCCATACATGTGGCTCAACAAGCAGCTGTACTGGCAGCAGTGGTTAATAGCCTTAGACAAGTAACTTCAGTTGCTAAATTTAACAATCTTACACAAAAGTTTCTGAAATACTTTAGAGAAATTCTTCACCAAAAAAGGTAGATAGGAAGAGGAAATAAAAACCTGAAGAAGATATAAGAGGATACTTACCTGAGTAGCTGTCTTAGTCTGTTAAACATAAGTGGTATTTGTGCAGTTGCTTAGGAAATTAATATGACATTACCTAAGTTTAGTAGCTGTGTGCTTGTAAAAATTTAGGATCAGTATTTGTAGAAGGTTAAGAATTGATGATTTCTTGAACATACTGGGTTTGGGAATAAAATTACAGGGCATTTCCAAAGTACTTTATTTTTCACTGTGTTACTAATTAAGGATTATTCTATGTTGAAGCATTATCTTTCATTTATTTGTTTATTGTTTTCAAAAAACATGCAACAGACACCAGGTCTCCCTAATAATGAAGGGTAATTGACTGGTGTGAAAGCATTGTTTCTATAGTCCTATAAAAATGAGAGTAAGTGGTAAGTTAATGAAGAAAACTGAGCTCTAGAATAGTTGTGACCAACCCTTGAGTTTCATGGACCAAAGATTTTGCTTGATTTTTCTAAGAAGCTGGAACTGATACTCTACACCAGCACAACACCTAAAGATTCTGTTGTGCTGAATGTTAGGGTACCCGTAACTAATTTCTAATCCACTATTATGCTTTTTAATCAGACTTCATAACATCTCACACACTGCTGTCCTCAGTCCCAAGCAGGTTGTCAGCTTCCACCACCTCCGGTACCACCTTCTCCCCTGCCTCTGGCATACTATCTTTTGCTTACAGCCAGATGGTGGTTTTAATGAAGTTAGTTACATAATTACTTAATATGGTTGAACAACCATTGATCTGTATTCTTAATCATGTAGAAGAGTGATCAGGAGACTGGAGGGCTGCAAACATCAGAGAAGATGCTTGTGATTTGTTTCTAGTCGTTTGATCTGTGGACATCAAAACTTCATGTGCCAGAATCAGCCAGCAATTATAAATTTATATGAACACTGCAGTGCCACCTACTGTCATTGGACATAAAAAGCATAATTTCACCCCTTTACAAATTTATTATTAGGTTATTTTAATATACATTTAATATACACACAGTCTACAGGTAAAATACATATAATATATCATTACAGTGTATTTATTAATAGTGTGCCTGTATTACAAACTTAATGGCTTCATAATATTTAGTGTCAGTGTTGATGGTGTTAAAGTTATCTGCCTAATTTGCTGACTTTTATTTAGTTAGTAGTATATTAAGATTATTTTAACCTCTTCATGTATTTAAAGGAACCCTGAAGCCACAGGAATTCATAACTTTTTCCTTATATAAAAATCCTAATACTATTTTAATTCAGTAACATAGATCAGATCTTACTGATCTATCACTGTCCATTGGTCCTGTCTGTGCTTAAGCTTAATGTATGTGTACACACATATGTACAAAGTGCATATTCTGGCATCCTTTTACTCTTGATATCTACAAGTATTGCACAGATTTGAAGCACCTTCCTTTTATTTTTCCTGCTTATATCAGCTAATTAAAAAAGCCAAACACAACTACCACACGGTGTCGCTCTAGTTCCTGGAATGAGCAAATGACCTTTGTGTTTTCCTGTCTAAACTGGATTTTATCTCTTAGGATAAGACAACCTCTTGCACACTGGTTTTAGTTTTGGCAAGCAGTAGGAAGAGCCTCAGTTCTTTGCACTAGAAGTAGGTGTCATGTGCCACGGGGATGTTGAAACATAACAGAGAAACAAGCCCACTGAAACACATTTATAAGCACTGCAAAAGAGGGTAAAATACAGGAATGTTTGTTTATATCTATCTACCTACCTACCTCTATAAAGAACAGCCTGCTGTTTTTTACTAGATTATAGAGAAATCCCAAAGAAATATTAACATTTTTGTTGTAACTTATCTTCCCCCATATCCCCACCCCTTAGGGTTAGCTAGATTATGTGCTTATCCCATTACTTTGTATTTCTAATAATAGATATAGGAAGCAGGAGGAATGATCATGCTACCACTGGTGCAGGAAGGCCACCTCCTTCACATTATAATCAACCCTCATCACCACCTCCACCAGCAGCTGCTCTTCAGATGGAAAACATGGTAAGCATGTACCTGGAACAGAATTGTATTTCCTAGAGGCAAAAAAGAAATTCCTTGATTTGGGCTTTTTTGAAGAGAGTCCGGGTCTAGAAGGAAACCTGCAGGTGTATTCAGACTGCACTGTGAATGGGACACAGCTGCTGTGGCTTGCTGTACTTTCATTAAGCTTTTTTTTTTTAATTTTAGTCAAAATGCATTAAACTAATGAAGACAAGGTCACTACAATAAGCATAATTTGCTCTTCAAGGTTCTCTCTGGAAAAAAGCTCTTAAGAGGGTTTTTTTGAAAAAGAACTGAATTTAATATACTGTGGAAAGATTAAAAGCTGCCTTGACTTCAGACTTCTTTTTTAGGGGGGTAACACATACAGACATTGCAGAAACTCAGTTTATTGTCCTATCATATCAACTTAGCCAGATCATCATCTAGTAGCCTGGTTGTTTTGGACCTGCCCTGGAGTCATCCTGAAAACTTTGCCACTGTAAAACAGTATCATGCTAGAGAGTACTTTAAAACAGAGATGATGTGCATGCCTCACATTCTAATAGTGACAAATGTTATTCACACCATTCCTACAATTTTTAGACAAGTGATTTTTAATTAGACAATAAACAGTAACACTAGAGGTAAAATATCTGCAAACACATTACAATTAAAAGGGTAAATGGGATAGTCAAAAAACTGGCTATCTAAGGAGTGAAATGTATTTTTTAGAAAGTAGTACTCATTCTCTGTAAATTCTGGTTTCATTTCAGTTTTCTAGCCACCTGGCTCATGCAAGCACTCCTGAGACCAGGCTAGATTCTGATTCTCCAGTTATTGTCACTAGCACAACATCAGGATCTGGTGTGACATCAACTCAAAAACTGGTAACATGCTGAAGTTAGCTTTTTTCCTTATTTTAAGGCATAATCGTAACAAATATTAGTTTGGGTATTGTTATTTGTGCATTTCTCAGAGCAACACAGGTATGTAGTTGAGGACACTGCCATAGAGTTTACATAGCAGTATGAAGACACTAGCTTGCAAATGCTCATTTATGTTACATAAACTCATTTATGCTAGGAGCAGTTTTAAATGGCTTTTGTAGGTAGGGCGGTGTGGCAAAATAAAGAATAGAAGAATGCATGTACACTTAGGTATAGTGCAACAGGAACAATCAGTGTTTGACTTGATAACCTTTTGTTATGGGAAGTGCTTTGTCTCATTGTCCTGCTCTTTGAAATTTCTCCTTCATTCCCTTTTCTGTGCTTCATGCTAAACTGCCCTCCTTTCTTTTCCACTTTTGACATCAGTTGTCAGAGAAAGATGCATTATTGTATGCATGGGAGCTTTTTTATTTGCTCTGTCATTGCTAGAAAGGATTGCCACAGTGATGGAAGTACCTTCAGCTGTCACTTAAGCATGCAGTCAGCAAGCAAAGCTAAACTATCCATGCTGCATGATTTTTGTCAAATTAGTCTTACTTCTCTCAGGACAGAAGTCATTTACTTGAAATGCTATCTCTCAAGTGGAAAAAATGGAGTAATCCTGGTTGCAGCCAGGTGGAGCAAATTCAGTCCTGTATAATGTAACTGGACTAGCTGCAGCATCACATGTTCTATTTATGCATGTGGCAGATAAAACTGAGCAGAAGAACTAGAGCATTTTAAGTATTATGTTTAAAATTTTTTACCAATTAATATTTAATTTATTTATAGCCAATGGCAAAAGTAATAACATCTGCGCAACAGAAAGCAGGAAGAACAATCACTGCTCGAATCACAGGCCGAGCTGATATGGGACAAAAATCCAGAGCTTCTGGGAGTTTAGCAGTGATGGGAGTTGCTCCACCCATGAGTTCAGTTATTGTTGAGAAACATCATCCAGTCACTCAGGTAAATCAGATTATGCTTCTCAAAATATTTTTATTACAACACATCTGATAATAGTTTGAATAAAAATTACCTTGTGAAGAGGTATTAGACAAAGCTCAGACTTGAGGCCTGTAGAAAACAGCAAACAGTACGTACTTTGTGTAAAAGGCACTGGTGAGGAGATGTCATAGTTTAACCCCAGGCAGCAGCCAAGCCCCACACAGCCACTCACTCACTCCCCCACCAGAGAGTTTGGGAAGAGAATCAGAAGGGTAGAAGCTGGAGTACTCATGGGTGGAGAAAAAGACAGTTTAATAGGGAAAGTAAAGGCTGTGCACACAAGCAAAGCAAACCAAGGAATTAATTCAGTGCTGCCCATGAGCAGGCAGGTGTTCAGCCATCCCCAGGGGAGCCAGGCGCCATCATGCAAAATGGTTACTTGGGAAGACAAATGACATCACCACAAATGTCCCCCCCTTACTCCTTCTTTCCCCCACTTTATACACTGAGCTTGGTGCCACATGGTCTGGAATATGCCTTTGGTCAGTTTGGGTCACCTGTCCTGGCTCCTCCCAGCTTCCCAAGCACCCTCAGTCTCCTCACCAGCATGGCAGTACCAAAAGCAGAAAAGGCCCCCATTTCCTGCTATGACTCACAGCCGTGTGGCTTGCTGCACATAGCTTTCAAGAATTTGGGCTCCTAAGCAGAAATCATTATTTAAACTGTATGTTCTTAGGAGTTTAGAGATTCAGTGTGGTAATTATTTCATTAAGAACAATTTCTGGATTTGGATTTTGTGACTAGTGTGACAAGGAAAGCACCTGAACTACTGTAACAAAAACTGACTTCTGAAAATGTAATAAATGTGACAGCCCTAGAGATATATTCTGTATACCCATTCTGCAAATAAAAATCTTACATCAAGTATTTGTCTTGAGTTAATTTGAGAGGGAAGAGAATTTACCTTGGTTAAAAGCAGAATGACTACTATTTATTATGCTAAGGTGCCTAGTTTTATGGGTAGAAAATTAATTCTTGATAAAATTGCAAATTTTTGATAAAATTGCAAAAATCCTTTTCTCTTCAAGGATCTTTCAGAGACTGCCTCATAGCAAATACTTCAAAAGGAAAGTTGGCGTGATTAAATTAGCACTACAAGGGAAAATTGTGAACAGTATCAACCAAACTTGAAATAAGATTGAGGCGATAAAAGCTCAATATACTTAGTTAACTGGAAGTTTAGTACTTTGTATTCTAAGAAGTGTATTACAGGTTAGAGAGAAAAAAACTTACTGTTTCTGTTAAATGACCATTTATTTTTTCCTTTTTGATAAGTGTATTTCAGTTTGCTGGATTGCAGGTCTTTCTTTTTAAACTACAGGTCATCCAGAGCTATGTTAATGTGAATTTTTTGTGTCATTAAGTGTTTTGATGTATCTGATTACTTTTCAGCAAACCATATCACAAGCCACTGCTGCTAAATATCCTCGAACTGTGCTTCACTCTTCTGGCTCTACCGCTGCGAGACCTGCAGGACAAGCTGGGCGAGTGCTTCAGAGCCAAACTCATACCAGTGTTCAGTCAATAAAAGTTGTTGACTGACTGACTGTCTTTCTCACCGGTAGGGGTTTTTAATCAAGGTACCTCTTCCCAGTCTTTCTGGATTTGATGCAGTAAAGCCTAAAGTACATATCATGTTTTTACCCTTTTCTAAAAAAGGAAGGTTTTTTAAGTAAAAGTGCTTTTATAATAAAACCTGGAGGGGAAAAAAGAACTTGAACTGTTGTTCTACCTCCAAACTTTTATTATTAAGACAAACACTTTCTATTTAAGGAATCTTTTGCACACTTTTAAATAAATGATACAATGTGATTTCTGTCTGAATCTCTTGTTTAATCCCAATGATACTAACATCTGTGTTCAACAGAAAATGATTTTTTTTTTTTGTCACAAACACTTTTATTTGCTTATGCAAGTAAGTGTGGTTGACATGCACCTTAATTATATCCTTCAACACTGTATTTAAATGGAAGCAGCAGGGTGGCATCCACATCCAGGCTCCAATTTAGGCTAGGTGAGGTACCCAGTCAATCAAATTCTTAAACATTTTCATCTTCCAAGCTAATGTTGCAGAACTTGATGAATGCTGTAGGGTTCCAAGCATCTGTACTTTAGATCCCTAGTTCCAAAACCTAGGATTTACCAGTCTGTTCTTTGTATTCCTGGGATGCTCTGCAGCAGAGTCAAAGAACATTGCAAACAGGAGGGCAGTTTGGAATAAGACTTCAGACTAAGATACAGATCACCTTTTTAGTACAAACAGTAGGATTCAGCACGAAGTATTGCTAGCTATATGCAAACAGAAAAGCAATTCAGTTCCTCCATTACAAGATAAAACTATTGCCATGTTATAAAGATGATCACAAAGATAGACACTGACATAATTTTTCAGACATTAAATATATTCAGTAATAAGAAAACCTTTAAACATATTCAGCAGGACACTGCCAAGTATTAATTCAAGATATGAACAAGAAATAAGTAAATAATTGCTAGATGTGTTAAGTATTAAATATCAAATGCTCTTTTGAGGGTATGTATAGAGTGTTATGCCATGATAGAAAATTCTGCAGCCAGCCACACGTGGTGTTTACACATGACATTTTTGTGTTTCTTCACTACATAAATCAAATGCTGCAGTAGAAGGATTTGTCATAATCCTAGCAAGAATTTATAAAAACCTGAATCCCAAATGAGGCCAGATGCTGGCTTATTTCTGGAAGTGTTAATTGATTTATACATATAACTTTCACGTATTAAATATGATTTTTTTCATGTAGAAAACATCTTATTTACATTTCGCGTCGAATACAAAGTAGCTTAATTTTCAGTTCCAATACAGAATTACTTTCTTTATCAGTGTTAGGTCAGGTGTAGAAATTTTAAGAGGTGAGTCTTGCTTAGCAGTTATGAACTACCTGTCAGCCATTTGCTCTTAAATTTTTTACATTTCTATATAGCAAGTGTTTGAGAAAAAAGTAACCATTTCAGGAGTGCAAGTTCTTCTTGGGTGGAAAAAGTGGTACAACTTCAAAAGAGGTTTTTTGTTTCCCAAAAAGATATTTGAAAGCCACTTTCCATCTGGCATGTAATTCCATCATATATGCCACATTTTGTTGATGAACTTATGAAATGACACATTTCCTGGAGTCCATGCCAATGCTAAATGAAGCTCTGATCTTCTCTGTAAAGTAAGAGAAAACACTTGATTGGTGTGCTCTGCTTTGCACAAGGTCAGACTACCTGAAGGATGGCCAGTCACCATTTAACCATGTGTGCAGGAGATGAGGGAAGCAAAGTTTGCACGTTTTCCTTTAGAAACCTTAAGTCTGACATAAAAGCTTTTTCTCAAGCAGCCTCACCCCTCAGGAAGGGCAGTCCCAGAAAAGAGAAAGTGTCCTCCATCCCTGCCCTGGGCACAGCTTCCCAGCACCAGCAGGGACCTCAGCACAGCACTGCAGTCTCGTGGAGGACACTGCAATGTGCTCTGTATCAACTTACCAGCTAAAGGCTGAAGTCCCACTTCCACCAGATCTTCATATAGATGTTTAACAGGATTCTGATGAGCCAGCAGTGTACCATGTAACCAGATGAGCAACATTCTGTTTCCATGTTCCTTGTAACTTTTCTTCCCTGTGCAAAACACAAAGTATTTGTTCAATAAGCTGGAAACAGTGTATTTTGTGCTTTTGCACTTTAAAAGTTCTAAGAAGTTTTAAAGTTTCCGGTTTACTCTTACTACCCTTCTCATCTAGCAGAAAAATGAAGACTGAAGCTTACAAAAGTTTTAAAAAAATTTCATTCTATCCTAACACTACTGTTAATACATAAAAAACACCTAATACATCTTAAAATTAATTTTTCCTTTCATTTTCCCCCAAGCTGTGGAAATATACTCTGGAGTACTAGTAACAAGTTCAATATGTGCTGTAGAAGTACTATTTTCCCAGCATTTGAGAGGCCTGAAACCAGAAACTCCTGTTTCATGGCAGCTGTGCAGACAGAGAATGAGCAAAATTGCTCTGTGTCATGAGGTTCCCCAGGTCCTCACTTTTAGCATGACCCCCAAGACCCTTCTATGATGCTCATGGCTTCTAGTTTTGATCTCCAACAAGGAAGGTTCCTTCAGGCCAAGAGGGAGAGCAGAAGTGTCCTGTACTGCTACAGCACTGCTTCCCAGGAACCAGGGACAAGGCCTGTACCCCTTCACTATGGGATACTCACATAGTTTAAAAAGCAACACTGCCTTGTGGGGGTTTTTTATCCTACATATTATGACTGGCCATTCAGATATTGTTACCTGTCCACTGTTCTTCAATAGCTTTAATTTGTTCATCTGTGAACTTCCAGAACACAGCCAGTCTTTTCCATTCACGGGGTTTTAACTGGTTGTATGCTAGATTCCAAAGGGAGGAACGGATTTGCTTGGTCTGTGTACTGTGATCTTGTTTGAAGGACACACTGAAGTCTGACCCATTACCACTATGAGCTAGATGTGTCTGAAAATGAAAGCAGATGATAAATTTTGTAGCAGAGCTGGGAACCTTTGCTCAGTGAGGTCCTGTAGGACAGATGTAGCTGCTGACAGATGATTTACTCAGTACCCCTAAAGGAGCTGTGTATGGCTGGTAGAAACAGAACTGAAACAAGGAGTTATAGTGTCTGTCGCTATGTATTACTAAGGTAATTGCAAAATAAGCCACTTTCTCTGGTACTTGATACACAAAAGCAAAGAAACAGCAACTGTTGTGTCAGCACTGCTGTGCTGCTTGGTTGTCTGTGTGTCATGTTTAGAACACAGCAGGGCTGCAGGCACAGTTCTTACCCTTTTCTCTTGCTTCTCAAAGCACTAATCTTTCCCTGGGGAGAGGGAAGGCACCATGGGCACAGCACCCACTCAACCTGTTCCTGCCTCTGCCTTCTCAGCTTCACTTGGCTGAAGTGAGGACTTCAGATCCTTTGCTGGCACCATCAGCCCTTATATTTATCACGGGGACTCCCATTCAGCAGTGTCTAAACACCAATATGCACACGTGTGTTGAACGTGGATCTATTTCATTCCGGCTTAAGTAAAATCAGATAGAAACCAAAACCACATGGATTTTACCCTCCAGATTAAAAGTGATGCTGCTGCTGTATGCATGGCTCACCCGAAACAGGAGTGATGGGGTTATCACTTGTTTGGGCACCTTGGCAAAAACAATGCCAATCAGTGATTTCAGTCCTAGCTAAACTCTACTGAGGAACATTTCTAGGTAGGTAAG
Source organism: Promerops cafer (assembly GCA_013398275.1). Taxonomy (NCBI): domain Eukaryota; kingdom Metazoa; phylum Chordata; class Aves; order Passeriformes; family Nectariniidae; genus Promerops; species Promerops cafer. The sequence continues at coordinate 585,737 of VZSE01004863.1, forward strand.
CTCCAGCTATTTCTGTGTTTCATTACATTTATGTACTAGTCCTGTTTCAAATCAATCTTCAAAGGGAAAAAAATTCTTTACAAATTTGATAGAGGATGACAAAGCAGATATTAAGCAAAAAAGGAAATGGCAGTAGGCCACATTTTAAAAATACTAAGCATGAAGTGCTTCATTCCAAGTTAAATTCAGAAAAATATAGCAGGGTTATTTCCTAACCTTACAAGAGACTGACAGAGAAAAAAGTCATAGGTCAGTAACTAAGCATTGTCATGTATGTTTGATTCCATTAATCTGATGCAGAGCTTATTTCACGCTTCCTGACGCATGCAAGGTAAAGTTTAGGACATTCTACAGGACAGCTTCAGGGTCTCTCTGATTAGATCCTTTTCTTGTGATGTTTAATTTTTTAAAAAAGCCACAGGAAAAAAATCAAGCAAACAAAAAGAATCCCTTTGCAGCAGCACAGCTTCCCTATTGCTGCTAAGTGTGTTTTGAGGCAACAGCAAGGTAGGATAGTAACAGCTACCCTCAAATCCAGTTAAACCCAGCCTGGACAATGATAGGGAAGGGTTGGGTAGAAGTGATAAATAGAAAAAAGGGCAAACAGAGAGATGACACCCACACTTTAGTATCATGTGCCCTTCCTCTCAGTTACATGACATTTCCTTTTCTAACTAATGCTTTGTCACAAATGATAAGTCAGCTGAATGTAACAAAAAGTCCTTAAAATAATAGTTCAACATGCTGTACTTCCTGTATGGTAACACCACCTGAACAGCATAATATTCCATATCTGTAAGATTTAAGCTGTTCCAAGGGCTGCACTCTCAGCTTCAGGCAACAGGATACAAACACTTATGCATGTATTTCCCAACATCTCTGGTGCTTCTGCAGAAAAGCATCTGCTCAACACCTTCTCTTCAGAAGATTCAGTGAACAATGCCAAGAGGTGGAGAATATTATGGGTTTACTGCTGTCAGACTTGTCATGTCTGTAGCATGACAGACTACTTCTAATTCATCTTTAAGCCAAAAGCAACAGACTACTTCTAATTCATCTTTAAGCCAAAAGAAACAATAATGTACCTGACAAATCCAGCTGAACTGGTGCAAATCAAATGCACAATACAGAGTGTTCATGGAGGCAGTTTTTGCAATAATTAATCTAGATCTGTGATTTACCAGCCCTGTAACATTAAGTGTCACGGATTTGGCCACTCAGGGCAGGAGTGGGGTGGTAAAACCAGCTAATGCCTGTACCTGCTCTGGGACAGGATCAATATGCTTATACACTTGGCTCACTCAGCAGGAAGCAGGAGTGAGAACGAAGTCACAGATTGATATGGCAGTTACTTGTAGTGCTTTAGAGAAGCCCATCAGTGTACCTTTAAGCAACAACTGGGGAAAGAAGGTGAGAAATTCAGACAACCTAAGCCATGTCCTTCACACTTGTTGCAAAGTTCTTTTCCATCTCATTGATCTAATTTTATAATTAACACACAAGGAACAGAAGAGGGAGCTTTTGTTGAAGTAGCTGAGTGCTTGCTAGCACAGGAGTCACAGACATTTTCACTCTGTTATTTTTCAGCCACAGATTTTACTGTACCAAAGGATCCAGGAATCAACGTGGATCCATGTTATCCCAGCTGTGATGCTGAAGGCACAGTTTGGATTTGGCTTTGAATCTCCCTCCAGCCCTTTATGTGTAGAGCACAAGGCAGGAAAATGCTAAGATCTGCTTATAGTTTTACAGCTAGTCAGGAATAAAACCTGGATGGGCTAGAGACTTTCCCATTCCCAATCCTTTTGTTCATCAAGGCCAGTCTTGCTGCTTGCCAAAAGGAACCACCTCAGCCAACAGGCACTTCAAAATCAGAATTGGCTTTTCCCTTGGTTATCTTATGTTTAATGAAAGATGCCTCTTACCTGCTTCATGGCAAAATACCTTTCTGCTTTAATGATCATATCTACAATGAGGGCATGATGGCTCCTTGATGCTGTGGCTAGTGCAGTTTTCCCATGCTGAAAACAGAGACAGTGAATCAGAACATTATCTTGAGTAAGCGTGTCATAGAAGAAAAACACAGGAACTCTTTACAGAGCCCATCCCTTTTTTTTTTCAGGAAAAGATATTTACTACAATTTTATGGCTTTCGGGTAGCTACAATCAAAGTTCTGTGCTCTGCACAAGCTGTATCCCCTCAGCCCAGATGTGGTCAATTTTCTCACACACTAAACTCCCCAGTAAAACATTCTGGTGAGGTACAGCTGCTTTCAGAAACCTGCACTCAGACTGCTGCATACTTCATACCAGCTTGCACGCTCCAGTCACTGCATCCACATCCAAACAACCACAAATACAGTCCATTCCCATGCTATGGTTAAACTGGCATTTCAGATGGATAGGCTGGCAAAGTTGGAAATCTCCAACTTGAAGGGCAAACCTGTGCCTTGTTTTAGACAGAAATGAAAATAAAATTACTTTCTCATTTCTGCTGAAAGGAGCACAATTACAGGATGATGCTTCATGGGTATAGAAGGAGTCACAGTTATTAAAAGCCATGCCTGTAATTCCAGCTGCAGAGGTTTGCTCAGTCTACCTGAACCCATCTCTGCTAGCAGCACTTTGATGCACAGGCATCACGGTGGCTCTAAAGGGCCACCTTGAAAATTGTCTATTTTCAGCAGATCTGCACTGAGTGCAACTGCCTTGGATTTAAATATCCAGGGTGTTCTCCATATAACAAGTGCTAGGCATGTCTAGAAAACTAGATCTAAAAGAAGCCAATCCCTTAATTAGAAGGTTCATTATTTAATTAGTAGGTATTTCAATTCCCCAGGTAGTATAAAGCTCCCTAATATACACCTTTTGAGTTCCAGCTCCTGGCTCTGCTCAACATCATTCTAATTAGCCTGTTTTTAGAAGAGCATCACATTGGAAGCCAAGGAACATACATCTCATTAAATCTTTTAGGTATAGGCGTATTTTATATGTGGAGAGTCCAGAGACCACAAGAACTCCTTGGGCTCACCTCTGTAGAGGTGCTCTGCATTTCACAGTGAGAGAGAGGCAGTGGATAAGGGGGGTATTTCTGTAGCCCTGTGCTAGTGTAGACACTGCTGGCATCCTGCAAGCACATGTAGCAAGCACTCTTGCACATGGGGAGCTCTCCGTGCACTCACAACCAAAGACAGTTTTATCTGCAGATGAGATGAAGGAAGAGCTCCCAAGAGTGCATTTCCTGACATCTGACAGGAGCAGGTGCATGGCATTCTCTGGAGACTGAGTACTCCTGCTGCCAGGGCATGGAGGCCAGAAAAATACTGTGCAATTGAAGCACGCTCCCCTTCTTCCTGCCTACTGTTCAGCAAGGACAGTAACATTTTTGGCATCTCAGCACCAATTCAGTTCAAAGGGCACTGTACTTGCATATGTTCCCAGCAGTGGCAGTGTCTCACGGGTCATCCAGCAAATAGGCAAGGAAAAAGCTACTCCAAGAAATAAAACCAATGCAGAAAGGTGACTTGTACCAGAACTTGTACTGGCTCAGAGCCAAATTCTCATAACAAGGTCTGAGCTCTGTCAGTATTGCTGTAATACCAGGGCACTACCTTGCCATAAGACTTGCAGGTGCTTAGGGTCATAGGCAGTAAGTAATTTTTTGTGTCTGCCTTTGGCATACAAATAGGTTGAAAAAATTTCCCAGTGGCTAAGGTGCTGTTTAAAGTGGACAAGGTTTCATTCTGGGTTGACCCCTACAAGAACTGCAGCCCTTTCACAAGTGTAGGTATGATTCTAAACGTGAAGGCTTAACTACACTGCAGCATCTAACCTCAGCATCCCAAAACATACCAACCATGCAACCCACGCTCAGAGCCCCAGGCCTCCTATCAGGCTAGAGCAAAACAAGACAATCCTAATCCATAAAGGTTCACTTCTCATCAGGACGGTTTTGTGCAGGAAAGTTACTTTTTAAAGTTACAAAAGGGTGGGATTTTGCTCATAATAAACATCAAATCCTTCAACTCAGTCATACAGAATATCAAGAAAAGTGGTAACAGTGTAAAAGGGAGCACTCAATCCTGCAGTAATTTAGCAAAATTTGTAAAAACTGGGTTTGGTACTCTGTCCTTTCAAAAGCACTTTGCTTTGGTACTTCTTTCAACCATTGCCATTTTTGTTTCTATCTTTCCAGGCAGATCATCTCAGGGTTTAAATATCCACCTGAATGGATCTGGAATGTCACCATGATTCTCAGATGACCCGGCGTGCTAAAGGGCAAACTCCCCATCACTGCACCTGGTGAAGCTGCATCACTCCTGGCACTGAGCCCAGCTGTAGGTGCACAGTTACAAGCAGCCACAGGCCATTTTCCCCTCTGCAAGCCTAGACCATTTTTTCCATGAAAGGCCTCTGGAAGCAGTGTTTATACTTCAAACCATGGAGGTTGGGAGTTTTACAACTCTTCAGCAGAGGTATAGCAATATTAAAAGAAGACTTCCTTTGTAGTTAACTTTACTTAGCAAACACAACTGGCAATATGTGCTTTATGCACCTCTGTAAGGAAGATTATAAAACAAAAAATAATGTACTGCTTACATGTGTAAGGAATGCAATTTACCTTATCCATGGTCTTGAGATTGCAGCCTGACTTCAGCAGCACTTCCACCAACTCCACATTGCCAAGATCAGCTGCCAGATGTAGAGGGGTTTCCTGCCTCTGGAATTGAAGACACCAAATAAATGCATTGAGTCAAACTTACTCAGCATGCTCACAGGCTGAATCTAAAATAGATTCGCAGCAAGAGGTGACCTTGGTGAGAAAATACTGAACAAAGGGAAATCATTTAACTTTTGAGTGATCTGCCAGTTTTGTTTCAGGCAGACAAGACAGTATATGGGATCTCTTCAGGAAAACCAGGCAGAAGTTCCAGCTGGCTCTGGAAAGAGTTGCTGTTATGCCCCTCTAATGTCCTGTAAACTAACAAGCTCGTTTTCTCCCCTGTTAAAGCAAGGTGCTTTGGACAGAGGGCTTCATGTGTCTGGCAACCCACACCCATATTATCTTCTCAAGTCACCTTTTCCCTGCTGAAATTCATGCCAAGACAATTGGATATCCACAGTTTTCAACAGTACATTATGCCACATCCACAACAGAGCTTTTTAGTCAGCCCTGCCACAAAATGATAATACATTGCAGAAGTCTACCTGCTCCATAATGGGTTCAGTGAACCTTAAGCAACACATATACAAAAAAACCCAAATCAAAACCATTAAACAAGGCCAAACCATTAACAAGATATACAGCTAAAATGGCATTCAGCTTCAAGTAAATCTTTGAGTCTGAAAGGAGGGTTGTATACTCTCTACATAGCTACATATACCTAAACATGTATTTATTTATTCTTTTACAGAAATTAGAGTAAGAAAATCCAGACATCTGTGGGTGAAATGCAGCAGCAAATAATGGAGTAATTTTGGAAGCCCTGCATATATGGGAATGTTCCTTAATATGTTTCTTGGGACACATTACCCTTCTAAGTTGAATGTTTTGTGCCTGTGCTTCTCTGATGTTGCAAGTTTACATTCTGTAGGTCTAGTTAGAGAACGTCTTTGGCCTTTAGATCTTAATTAAAGGTTTGCACACTAAGAAACACTAGGCTCCGGGTTCCAAATTTAGTCTCATCAGTTAATTTTACCATTTATGCTGTGATCACACAATCTCATGTGTTTACCTTACTTTTTTATTCCCATAAATAAAAAGGGTTTTTTTATTGATATACCCTACTTTCTTTCCTGAAGAAATTTAGGGATACATAAGTACCTACTGTAGGCAACTTCAGGCAAGCCAAAGTGCAAAATATTTCTAAAAGATGTGTTGAAGAAACCTACAGAACTGTCTATTTTATGTGACCAGAAAATCCTGTCATTATACTTTACTCCAACCACAAATGACAGCCTCTGTATTCCACAAAAATGTGTATAAATTAATCTCTAGCAATAAAATGAACAATGGGAAGGGGTGAACCACAGATTTCTCAAAGACTCATCCTTGTTGCTATCGTGGGGAGCACCTCTACATGTCATGAGGGAGACCAGGCTGCATTTCCCCAGCAGGGAGCCCGGGTGCCCCGAGTGGGACTCAACAGGCCTGCTGGGGCAGCCTTTCCACAGCTGAGATGCAGGGCTGATGGGGAGGGGGAAGAGAGATTCTCCTTGAAGTGCCACAAAGTGGCAGGCCTGTCTATACACAGCTGGACCACTGGAGTCTGTCATGGTCAGGGACCAGTGTATGTGAGCTCTGTATAATCTTCTGCCATACGGACCACGGGCACTGGATGTCACTGTGATTTTTGGAGGCCTAGTTGTTGGCCAGGTCACTGGAGTCCACTTCTACCACCATTCCCTCAGATCCTGCACACCTTCTGTGGTAGTTTACTTTCCTTGCTGGTTTTGCAGTATCTTCTTTGAGGAGAAACTTTGCATTCATGCTCAGTAGGAGCCATCTCCAGAGACTTACGAGTGGCTGTCTCTGTTATGATCCCTTTGTCAATCCTTTAGTCCCTAGAGGTGGACCCCAGTAGCTGGGCTTCCCTACCTTCCCAACACTGGAGCAGTCAGGTAGCAGTGTGTTTACTTTGCTGACAGATAAGTATTTGCTGCCTACCTAAGAGGTCGTTCAGAGATGGGCACCAGGTAGTTTTGCTTCTGTTATCATTCTTGTATTTTCCCTTTCCTGTCCTGCTACAGGCCAGGCTGCCTCTTTTGAATCTTCCCCCTTTTGCCTCTCAGCAGGAGCTGCTGTTTCTTTTTCTAACCAAATCAACATCTACTTCCTTCATCTCTCCTTGAGTGCAGGCACAATTATTGTATTTGAGGGCTGGGTCTCTGGTTAAGAAAAGGTGTGACACTTCCAACTAAGTAAGCTTTCACTTATGGTGGCTTCAGAGCTTCTCAGTGTCCCTTTGCATGCTCCTTAATCAGGAAACCCTTGCTCTCTTTTGAGGACACTGGATGGCAGCTTGGTAGGCAGGGGCCAGACCCAACACAGCGTTGGAAATCCCTGTGTTTCATCAGGGTGGGCAAGGCTCCCCTGCTTCACATGGTGTATGAATTACTTGGGACTACATTACTGCTCAGGCATGGAATCCAAACCACTGGAGGCAGTAAGAGCCTTAGGCACCTGTCCAATTCCTTCCACACATGATGCCACCTGAGAATTGACTGCCTCTGGGCAAATCCCTGTGTGGCATTCCCAATTAGTTGTTAATTGTTACTCACAATAATCAAAACCCTGCTCAGAACACACACTGCTATGCACAGTGTGATTATGCGAGGATATTCAAGGAACTGAGTAGTATTACAAGAAGGTGGGAGAGACCTGTCCTGGGGGAGAAGAAGGGGCAAATGGCATTCATTCCTCTCTCGACAAAGCACCTCTCCAAGGAGGGAAAGGAAAAGGTGTAGTTGTTGATTTTCTCCATGAGATGGTCACCTGAGTACACAGAGAGTGGCACTGTAAGGCCCAAAAATACCAGATCAGGCACAAGCCTGTGCTTTTATCATCGCTCTACCAGGCAAAGCAATACAAAGTGGCATGCAACATAGCAAAAGCAGAAATGGACATTAACAATTATAGGAGGTTTTGTACCTCAAAAAAGGGATCAAGCATGACAGCACCAAAGTAAGTATGGCACACATCCGTGGTGGATATGATATATAGTGAACTGATCTGATCTACAGCAGGCCAACAATTAACCAGGCCTCCAGAGACCACTGACACCAAGCAGGGCAAAAGAATCCTGGTTAAGGTAAGGAAGACAGGTGTAGCTGTCTGCAGATGGGCTCAAACCAGCATCCTTTCAGGTGACAGCTCAGCACACTCACTGACGGCATCACTGAGACCTGTGACCTTGTCATTCAGTGTTGCTGTGTTGCTCAGCTCTGCCTGCTCCCAGCTCCCTGAGCACCCCAGTTGATTAACGTGGGGTGAACAGAGTGTGAAACAGAGAAGGCCTTGATGCTGTGCAAGCATTTTTCAGCAACAGCTTTAACAGCGTTGTCTTTCCAGCACTGTTTTGGCCACAGATCTAAAACACTGCACACAGTGGGTTGCTTTAAGGAAAAATTAACTTCTTTCCAGCCAAATGACATTCTGCACTGGGCTCCCCTCTGAAGCCAATACCAATTAGATATTTCTGTCATTTATTACACATGAACCATAACACTTGAACAATACATTACCCAATCATTTTCTGAGTATACAGCATTGTGCTATGCTTATCTTGCTCAAACAATATTAGCACAGCATGTACCAGTGACTAATACACATGTACACACACAAAAAGATTAGGAGGGAACTGCCTCTTCCTTCCTATTTTTTTGTACCCTGAGCTCATAAGAAAAAAAAAAAAATTCAAGCAAAACCCACATAATCTCCCCTTTACCAATAAAGCTCTGTAAATTCCCGGCTTTTCTTACGTGATTTAAGGAGTTAATGTCATGATTGGCATCCAAAAGGCTTTTTACTACCGGTAGATTATTACTGCTGACTGCTAAATGGAGAGGGGAATTCTTCTGCTGTGGAGGGAAAATAATAAATTGTTACACTTGGGTATATTATTACAAGCTCATGTAAACAAGAAAGAGGTTCTTATTGAAGCCCACCACTTGCAAAGGTGACATGCTCTAGCAGAGGCTCAAGACTGCAGAAAACACACCTGGGTGTGTGGAGTTATAGCAGAGGAGGTAGTCTGCTCTTGCAACACCCACAGAAGCAGGTAAACAAATACAGCTGAGAAGACTGGAAATGCTGAGTGCATGGGGTGTGCATCAGTGTGCCACCACTTAGGAATGCAGCAAGGCTCTCCTCTTAAGTGTTCCTGCCTGGGATGTGCTGCTATCCTGGCAACAGAGAGATTAGGGTAATGCTCCTGCTCCCTCAGAAAAGTGGCTTTGCTCTTTGTTGAATAGCCTGGAGACAGACTCATTCTGTATTTGGCAAACTGATGTTGAAATCTACTTTCCAGGAACAAACCCTTGTCACGTTCTGCTGCTGGAAATGCTCTTCATACTAAAGTGACTTGCTGTCATATTTATAAAATATGACAAATTACAGCTAGTAAGACAGAGGTTTTATTTGAGTGATTATTTATTAATATAACCAGAGCACAGATGCAACACCAGTCAAAATCCACACCAAGTGGTAAGATCACTGTATGTTGAACCTGTGACTGATCAACTTCTTGCAAAATACAGCTAAAGAATAATTCCATACCAGTACCATTCATGGTGCCAGGCACCAGTCAAGTGTCTTTATAAAACACAGCCATTTCTTCAGGGCTACAGAAAAATAAAGCAAACTCTTATGCAACATTGTGATGGAAACGTTTGCAAAATGTAAGTTACAATTTTTTTTAGTTGCTTCTGCTACAGAAAGCTAATGAGAAGAAGCAGCCTGAGATGCTGATGAGAACTGCCTGACCTTTAAATCATTTCAAGCATATCATAAATTGCTATTCCTTGATAGCTTTCTGCAAGAGGCCAGTGATCATGGCATAAGTCATGAAGCCCAGATTCTATTTTCACCATGTACTGCACAAGTGGAAAATAATTCCCTATTCATAGAAAATCTCAAATATCCGTAATATCTAAACTGAGAGAGCATTTGGATAATGTAAATACCTCTTTCTTTTTAAATCACAAAAGTATGTTGGCATGCAGATTTTGAAGGCACTGAGGGCGCATTTACCTGCAGAGGATGGAAGCACTGAAGTGTTTATTTAGATTTTAGTTATCTTTATTCAAAATCATGTTGGCTCTCTACCCACAGCATTACTAGTGCTAAGTTCAAGCAGGACACTTTGCTCTTCTTCTCCGAATGCCTGGCCCTTGGCTTAGCCTGGCCCTGTCTACTCTGCCCTGCACCAGCCTGCTCAGGCACTTGCTGGGTTGGCAACAGGATCTCATCTCTATTGGTCTGCATGTGCTGCTAACCAACATCTAGAAACCAAGCAATAACGTGGGTCAGAAAAAATTAAAGGAACTACTCAATCCCAGTCAGCTGTCTGAATTCCCATGGAAAGACAGGACAGGCTGAGCAGCAGCAGAAGAGTTATTCTGATAAACACTCACCTCAGGTTTGGGAACCAGGTCAATATTCTTATCAATAAGAAAAGTAACCAAGGATAGATGTCCATTCTGAATTGCAACCTGCAAGGCACTGCTATTGTTCTGAAAGAAATTTTATAGACAGAAAAACTTACATTTTTATTGCTGAAGAAAACAGTAATAAAGAGAGGTATAAATACAGGATAATCTTGCATTTAATTTTGTCTTAGTATCTCTTCCATCAATAAAATCTTCTGACAAAATGATACAAAACGAAGCAGGTCAACAGTTAGCATGATGTTTTTGTCAACAGTGAAGGAAATTCCCATATTTACTATATCAAAACAAACATATTAAAGAACACCAGTATCCAATAGCCCCATCCAACTTCTCTTAGAAAAGAGACAGATCAGCATCATCATCTTTACTGTGCCATGGACAACAACAATGCCAACATGTCTCCTACTGTTACTTAGTCTGTTAGACCCTTACCAAGCAGGTATGGTCACATTAACCAGTAAATCCATAGAATAGTTAATAAATCAATATAAAAATAAATATAAATAAATTAATAGAAAATAAAATTTTAAAAATATTTTTTACAAAATAATTCTGCTTAAACAAACAAGTTCTCATTCTGCTGGTATCATAAGCTTCTTGCAGCAGGCTAGCTAAGGCCATTCAGCAGATATGAGTTAAACTGCAGTTCAGGAATCAGATGTAGAGAACAAGTTTGTCATCAGGTCAGTCACATACACTGCCAAAAAGGAGGATTTTCAGTTACCCTACTTGGTTACATTTTCTGGTTGTATATTGTACTAGTGGGCATACAGGAAATAAAAAGCTCCAACACAGTACTCCATCAAACAAAGCTAATGCTATTTTTCTTCCACTTTGGTTTTATTCTGTTAGTACTCTCTACATTCCCCATTCTATTTTTTCCCCCGTTTTATAAAAAAAAGCAGAGCAAATATCCTTTGTTAGTAAGGTCCTTTCCACAGTCTAGTGTGTCCCACTAGGAGGAATACTGTGTACATACCTGAGTTGAAACATTGATGTCACTCCCTGCCTCCAGTAAGAGTTCAGCACATTTTTCATGACCTCCTTCAACAGCCAAGTAAAATGGAGTTTCTCCATTCTAGACCAAAAGAGACAAAATACCTGCTCCAATTTAAGACATGTGACTACAGTACTGAGACATAAAATACCTATGGCAGGCTCCATCAGGCTCATCCAGCTCTTGAATGACATGGCTACTCACCAGCAGTTAAGTGGCAGATGATGTTTATCTGGACAGATGCATAGTAAGGTATACAATACAGAAAGCTATTTCATAAATATTAATCATGCTCTTTTTGGTGGGCAGCAATTGTTGCCATTCAACACCACACAACACCGCTATTTTGCTAGTACATACAGTAATTCCAATTTCTGTCAGTACAATGCCATGGATTGCTGACAAATTCACAATGCCAAGTGCTAGTTATAAGGAGAACTTTTAGCAGAAATAGAAACAGGATTATTTATTCCATGCCAAGACAGGGGCACAAGCAGCACAAGATTTGTGTGCAGAAACAACATTCTTAGACAAGCCTTGGAAACACGACGGCTCCACACTTCAAAGAAGCTCGTGTGCCTCACAACAGGCACAGCTGAAAATAGCAGACAGGTTGGATAAGAGGGAACTTCTTAACTCATCAGTCTGTCCCTGATAAACAAAGAGGAGGGCCTTGGGTAGGAGTTACTCATTTTGCCCACTGGCCCAGCAGAACAAACCATCAGCCACATGGCAGGTTCCCACAGCGGGCATGCCAGCCCACAACGAAGGAAATTACCTCACCCAGGCTGTTCCAGCTGCCCCCTGGAAGAAACAGAAGAGACACAAACCCTTTTCAAAGCAGGAATGCTGAGATGAGCAGTTAGTGTACATTTCCTGCCTCCACTCCTTGTTTAAGCCTTAAAACGAAGCTCAAGAGTGCATTAACTCAGGGATGCAGCCTGTCCAGCTAATACACCACTGATGAATATGCTGGCTGAGCTCACCAGCACTAACCTGGGAAAGCAGACTGGGTAGGCAGTGTCTGCAGCCAGTTTTGTGCAACTGAGCTCAGAGGGACAAGATACAAATCTGAGACCTCTCTGCTGAGGTGCCTGTGATGGTGTGTGCTTGGTATGCAAGTCAAACTGGCTCAATGAATAGGCTGAAAAGCACCAGAAGTGCTTAAAAGTGAGATGTTAAAAGGAAGTGGGATCACATGGCTAAAAATGCTGATGGATGACAGAAGGCAAGGGAGGTTAAGGCCTTCTTCTGTTCTCTTCTGCTAGTAGTTATGCAAGCTCTTGCCAAATGCAGAGGAGGATGTGTGTAAGGGATAGAGGACAGAGGAAGACACTGAAGGACTTAAGGGAGGTTGATTTATTAGACAAGGAACAAGGAAACAGGATGCAAAGCTACTAGGAAACCAGCAAGACTAATGAATTCTTCTCAGTGCCACATCTCTTCCTTTCAAATCTGATTTTTTAGAAAATTTTTCAAATCTCTAACTTTATTTCTTTCAATAGTTTAGTGTACTTACCTGATTGAGGTCATTTATTTCCTCCCATTGCTCAAGCAGAATTTCTACAACTTCACTGTGACCATTTTTGGCTGCTAAATGCAATGCTGTGTTTCCCTGCTTGAAATTAAAATGTGAAATAATATATTTTAAAACCCAGAATAAAGATATTAACGAAAACCAACACAAAGCCTTTGGTCTTTTACATACAAGTCTTCCTACATACAAGGAGAGGGAGGCAACTACACACAGCATGTGCCAAGATTCAGTCTAATCTTGCTGATCTAGTTGGTTGTCTGAAAACTTCAGTGTATACCAGCATAAAGATCTGAAATTCTAACTCCTAACAAAAGAATCAGAAGCAAACTTGAAGTACTGGTTCCCACAAGGGTGGGTACTACACTGAGCCCCCAAGACCACTGATCCAAAGAGTAAAAAAGCCTAGGTCAGAGTATAGAAATTTGTCATGGCTTTGGTGTCAACATTGCAATCTTTGATCTCTGTTACTGTCAGTGAAATTTCTTTTCAGGAAATTAGGAAACACAAAACAGAAACAAAACCAAAACCAAAACACCACATCACCAAGCAAATAAAAGCAATGAACAACTTCAGGCAGAGCAGCAGCTTTTGAACTAAAAGAAAATGCAAGCATACAAAATAGTATAAAAATGGCTAAAAAAATTAGAAGAATTATAACTCTCAGAAAAAAATGAGAGTCCAGAACAGTTTTTCATTCACAGCATTGAGTGGGAAGACGTGGGAATCCTATTTACCATTGATAGTTACAGTGTGATTTGGTTTGGTGACCCAGGAGATGAGTTTCTGTCCTGGCTTCTCACCTAATTTGCAGGACCACAGCATTTACCTCCTGGTGCAGTTGACATTTTTAACCTGCTAGATGTCTGGGACAACACTATCTTTCAACCTCTGCTGATAAACTGTGTAGCACAGGAGAGCTCTGGGTGGCACTGCAGCTTTTAAACTGTTAACAGAATACCCAAAAAACCAACATCACTTCCTGAGTGCTTATTTACGTGATTCTGTAACTGCAGTATCTGGCCATTTCACAATTTTTAATGTATTTGTCCTTGCAATGCCTCAGATGCAGAGAAATAGTAACTTGCTCGTTCCAGAAATAGTCAAGTAAGGAAAAATAAATTTAAGAGCAGACTTTGAAAATTACTAAGATAGCTTAAAATATAGTGTCAAAGCAAACTCAATTGGATTGAAGTGTTAGGGTACTGCTGAAAAAGAATTTATAGGTGTTTATTTGCATCCTGAAGCTTTTACACACCTTTGAAAAATTGGTCACACAGTGACACACAGACACAGACAAACAGAGAAACACTGACAAATATGATCTCCCAGAACAGAGGCTGACACCTTTATCACCAGGCTTTCCCACTTCTCTCAACAGACAGCATATGCTAGTCTTGCTTTGCATAAATTATGAATGTGTACAGAAAAGTCTCCAGGCAATCATCCCACTGCCTTCCCTTTATCACTAAAAAACCATCATCCTTTTATGTTTGTTGGTCCCATATATCACTGTAACATCTGTGCAGCGCACTCAGATATTTGATTGTATAATAACCACAGTGAAACAAAATAATCTTTTGTAAGCACATTTGTAGTTGCACTTCTGTGGAAAATAAACACTTACCTCATCTTTTTCAGATGTAAATAGCTTCAGAGCAATCAAATTTTTTATCATGCCAACATGGCCTTTTTCAGAGGCCAGAAGAAATGGCTTTTTACCTTTCTGGAAAACAATTACGGGAAGAAACATAATGTTACAGAAAGTAGAAATACTTCACTTCTATTTAGTAGATATATGGCATGCATATGTATATGTGTATCCTATATAAAAATTTATATATCATATGACTAAGGAGATTAACACAATAGTAGATACATAGAAGAGCAGTAATTCAAAAATAGACTTAGTGTATATAAACAGATTATACATCTTGCATATCCTGAATGAAATATATAAAAACTGTTTAGAAATAGTAAAAAAGTGGAAAATACACTCAAAATAATTTAATCCTGTTTTTTCTCAGTATGAAAGTATTTATCAAAAGAACTGTGTCATTAAAAGTCTGAGAATGCTCAGAAACAGGCAGCAAAGAAATGGCAAGATTTATTTCTATGGGTAAATTTGTTTGATCCAAATTCTGGAAACAGAGACAAGAACTGGCATATCTCAGAAGGAGATCTCATCCAGGAGGCCTCAGTTTAGCACTGTACATTGTAAGGGGGTTTTGGTAGTGTTGAAACTAACAAAAACTTTTCAAACTGTTGATGAACTCAACTGCAGAAAGTTACCTTGACACAAAACCATAGCACTGTTCAGACAGTAAGGCATACAACCAGCTAGGTAAAAGGGCTTCACATCCTGCCCGATAGTGCCTATAGAAATGTCTACCAAAAAAAATGCATGCACCTAGTAGAGAATCATGATGCAACCTCAACAGGTGGTTGGGAAGGTGCTTCCTCACCTTTCCTTTCCCAGGGCTTAAACCTTCAAAGGTATCTTTTGTTAAATTAACTCTGTTTTGTCAGACTTGCCATTTGTGAAAAGAATTCAGGGTTTTACACCCTTGGATCAATAAAATTCAAGAAACAGAAAAAAAAAAACCAAATGGGAGATTTGTTCTTTAGGTGTCAGATCTCACAGGAATAACTTTTCCTCATGTAAAGATAAAATATCTGAAAAATAGCTACATAGCATTTCAAAACAAGATCCCAACACTGTGGAAATTAAAAAAAAAAAAAAAAACCACAGAAAACCTGATGAGGACAAGGCACTCTTGGAGAGTCAGTGCACCTCTGTAGGATGGCTGCACATAGTTCTGTGTTCTACATTGATGAAGCATGGCCATGTTGGCCATACCTGGCATGTTCTGGTAAGGGCAGGGGTCTGTAAAGATGAGCTGAATGGGAAATGTCAGAGGCTGCCCTGTGCTGGTCACAGCAATTTCCAGCTGGCTCCACAGGGGACCAAACTGTCCCACAATGTGCCAACACTTAACCCACCACAGAACCAGATGATGCTCTGTGAAAATGTATTTAAGAATGGCTGGGCACTGCTGTGGGGAGGATGCACAAGGGGAGGTACGGGAGGAGACAACCAGAAGATGCAAGGGAGGAGACACAGGGGAAGGTATACCCACAGGGTGACTGCAGCCCAAGCAAGAAGCTTTCTGGAGCAGAGGAAAATAGTAAGAAGCAAAGAGCAGAAAAAATTGAATCCACTGCAGACTGGACCCAACCTCCTCTGCCTCCCACTGCCTTACCACAACAGAGCATCACATGCAGCAAAAACAAGGACAGCAGAGGGTGTCTGCAGTCCAACTGAAACAAGCAAAGAGGGAGGAAAGGTGTTGCCCCTAAGTGCTTGTCTGGCTGTTTGTTTCACCTGTTTCTCAGTATCCAAATCAAGAATTAAAAGTATATGTAACCGTCAATAAATTAAAATTCATTGAAATTCCCCAAGTCAAGATTGTGTCCCCTAAAACAAAAGCCTCATGACATCAAAGAAATAAACAGAAACACACTGTACCCCATCAGGTTTGTTCAAATCATTCAGATGAAGATCTTGGAGGAAATAATCCACTATTTTAATGCTGTTGCTCTGAGCTGCAAAATGCAGTACATTCATTCCTTCCTGAAAAATGGTAAGTCAGTCTGTAAGAATGTTTGATTTTTTCCCAACATAAACATGTTTAGGGTTGGTAAAAATTTGTCATCAACAAACCTCATTCTTAGCCTTTTGATCAGCACCTGCTTTAACTAATTTTCGCATTATATCCAGATTTCCAGTCCAAGCTGCAAGATGAATCACTGTCAGGCCATGCTTCAAATAAAATGACAAAGGCAGAAATTACCATCAAAATACCTGAAGCCAAATTTCTTTAAATCTTTTTGATTAATTCAGTGTATTAGTAGGTTCCAATCTGCAGGCTTTTAGAAAATCAATATGAACACCTGACAGTGTGGGTGGGATTCATCTCACTTAAATTAAGCTAAATGCAATAGAGCAAGACCTAGATAAATGTTTGACTTCTTCTTCACAGGAGGTCTGGCATATCTAGAGAAGGACTGTTCCCATTTTAAAGACAGAGGGATTAAGTCCTACCTGGAAATTATTTTCTCTCTCCAGAAACCATGTAGATAGATAGTCCTGGGTGCAGTGGATGACATTTCAAGTGACAATGTGCAATGACTATACTTCTGTGAGTCACCATAATTTTCCATTTAGGCCTCTTTCTAATGTTCTCACCTCTCAAATTCTCTAAAAACTTTTTCTCTTATAGGAAAAACAGAACCCTGTTTTTAACATCTTAAAAACAAAAGGACTAGCTCAACTCTGTGCTGCTGCTGCAGCCTCACCTCGAGTGCTGGGGGCAGTGTTGGGTGCCACAATACAAGGATATAAAGCTATTACAGAGTGCCCAAAGGAGGTACACAAAGGTGGTGGGGGACCTTGAGGAGAAACCATATGACAAGTAACTGAGGTCCTTTGGTCTGTTCAGCCTGGAGGAGACAGAGGGGAGCTCCCGCTGCAGTTACAACCTCCTCACGAGGGGAAAAAGAGCAGGCACTGACCTGGCAGGACCAGAGGGAATGGCATGGAGCTGTGTAAGGGGAGGTATAGGCTGGATATTAGGATACCTCCTCATATACCACATTCTGCACCTAATCATTCTAGAGGCTCTGCATGGGACTCAATCCACTTTATCAGTTTTTCCCCTATTTACCTAAATTGCAGTGGAAAACAGTGGAAGGCAATGTAGAGTATGTATGTAGTATGCAGGCAATAAGATAAATCTAGGCTTCAGTAAAATTTGTGGCTGTGGCCCAAAGTCTGCCCTGAAAAACCTTCCAAGCTATGAACAGCTGGAGGCCAGTCACAAGGAATACACAAGGCATCTATCCTGGGAATGCTATTTAACATCCACATTAATGACCTGAATGATGGGCAGAACGTACCCGCAGCAAACTTACAGGTGATATTAAACTGAGAGGAATGGCTGATAGACCATATTGGTGGGCTGCCATACAGGAAACTTTGACAGGTTGGAGAAATGGCCTGGCAAGAACATAATGAAATTCAAGAGCAGGAAATGCAAAGTCCTGCTTTGAGGAGGAGCAAACCCAGGCAGCATTACTGCCTGAGGATAACTGCCTGGAAAGCAGTTTGGCAGAGCAAGACCTGGGGGTCCTGGTGCACACTAAGTTGAACAGGAGCCAGCATGTGCTCTTGCAGCACACAAGGCAGATAATATCCTTGGCTGTATTAGCTAAACGCTGTGACCTGGCCAAGGGAGGTGCCTTGTGCTTACTCAGGTATTCAACTTACCCAATACGTTGGGCAATGTGTTTTTCCTCTAAAAATGTTTTTTTCATACAAATATGTGCAGTTCTAAGACAAACCAGAGTTTTTACTGCAAGCTCTTAATTTTTGCACTAGAGCACTAGAAGCATTAGAAAATTATCTACTTCTACTGTTCCTCAAAGGTGTTCCTATACACGTGAATCAAAACAAGTAAGCCAGCTTACCTGATCTGCCATGTCAAGTCTAGCTTTGTGATGAAGAAGAAAATCCACCACAGACGCATGGCCTCCCGCAACAGCAAAATGGAACGCGGTGCGCTTCAGCTGGAATAAGCAAAGCTCTGTTTGTCAGGTCTGTAATACAGTTCTTTTCACTGTGCAGGGGATCAGGATTTTGGAATTCTCTGATTGTTACCAAATGTACCTGTTAATATATATTATTTCATATTTCTCCTTCAACAGCCACATTTGATCTTTATCCATATATTTTGTTTTGTTTCCTTGGATAGAATTTAGACATTGATCTTAGAGAATTCTTGTAGAAACAGAATTATTTTGTTAGTCTACATAGTACTGTCCCTCCATTGAAATGTCAAAATAGGATTAAGTAGTTAAACACTGCATAGGGGAGGTGCATGCAGTACAAGAGGCATCATTGTTTATTATTTTATTGCATGGTGCAGTTTGAATAGCTGAGGACTATATGTGTGCAGTTAGATTTGCTTTTGGTATCCTCCTTGCTTTTGACTAAACCAATGCAATGGAAGTCAAGATTTCTTCCTCAGTCAGTGTTAGTCACCTTCCCATACTGAGTCATCATCTACATAAATGAACAGTGAGCAATTTTACAGAGGCGAATGGGTGCAGTGCTTCTCCAGAAGAGTTCCATAAAGTAATTAGTTGAATATATTTAAAAGGGATTTGTTAAATTGAATCAAATTTTATTGGAGTTTTGCTTTCAGTTAAACTGGACATAATTGGGTTTAACACAGAAGAAACTGGTAGTTTCCATATGAAGATGTCTAAGAGATTGAACCAATTAATTTTAAAAGTCAGTTTGGATTTGTTTTCTTAGCTTTTCTGAAGATCACCTGACTTCTTCATTATAAATTTAAACCTACAACCTATGTATCAAAAGGAATAAAAAGGTGGGATTTATGACATGTATGTCAGAAAAAAGCCTCTTGTCCTACAAAAAGACAACTATCAAAAAACTCATCTTTTGACAGCCTTTCTTATCTGGCTTGAGAGTACAAGGGCAGGGATGATTAACATTAACAAAACAAATGGCTTTGCCAGCATAAGATACATCTCTACTAGGACAATCAATCAAAGCACAAGACCTCTGCAGCTATGCTAGTAACTCTCTCACTCTATAGGTCTCATTTAATGATGACAGAGTAAAGTTTCACTCTACTGGACTGAAAATGTATTTAGTTTAACTTCCTGAATTCTGGAAAGCAAGAAGGAAGAAAGAACTATTTTTAAGTGACCTTTTAGAGTATAATGCAATTGATACTCTCAGTATTCAAGAGAAGTGTGCTCAGAGGAAATGTTTTTGTCCTTGTCTGTTTCATAAACAAATCAAGGAATGCACTATACAACCTTCTAAATTCCCCAGTGGGTGAAAATGCATATTGGCATGGGAAGCAAATTTTTCAGAGCCCAGAATAAGTAACATTGGATACTCATGGGTAGATGATTTATATGTAGCCATTGAGAGGACACTGTTATGCAAAACTCCCAGATTAATATCATGAGTGCTTCACTGCTGTTGAACTACCTCTCATGTGGAACACAGTTCTGTATTTAGCTACTGTGAAATATACATCCTCAGATATTAGGCCTAGTGTTGAAGACAGCATAAGAAATGCATTTTTGTGTATGTAGGGTAAATCTGAACTCTGAGCTCAGGCTGGAGCCAGAGGATGCTGTAGAATGCTCCCATAGTTCTATGCAAACCAAAGAGAACTAAATACTTCTTTCCAAAATTTGTAATGCTAGCAGCATGAATTCATTCTTGAAGTGACTGTGAGGTAAAGTCACCCCACTCAGAAAGATGAAAGCTTGAGAAATTAGTCACCAAAGAGCTCTGAGGAAACACTAGAGCAGGGGCACAACTGAGAAGTCCTTATTTCCCAGTCTGATACACTGACTACTGTGAAACCTGAGAGTTACGCTGTACAAATCCTAATGTCCATAATGGCCATATGAAATGATTCTTCATCAGGTCCTAGAGGGCACTTCTGCAGCCTCACCACCTTGCAGCTGAGAGGGCATGCTGGCATCCCCCAAGCAAGCCCAAGGAGTCACCCTTCACATCAGTGATGTGTCAGGCACTTTATACTCACAGTATCCACAGCATTTATATTAACGTTCTTTTTAAACAGCTTTTCCATGGTATCCAAATTGTTCATTTTAGCAGCATATTGAAATTCTCTCTCATCTGGCAGTACTGTGGGAAAACATGAAAAAAATCCCATATTATTAAAATGTAGCCATAACCAACATAAGGGATGATGATACTGTTTATACTTTATGTTATTTGTGCTGGTTTAATGTTATGAGAATCACTTGCTTCTCATCATCAAAGCATTTCATGACCATGTTTTTCTCCTTTAGAGACATCTGGCTGATATTTCTGGTTTCAACTTTTAAGTGCAACCAAAGGGAGACTTTTCCCAACATGGAAAGAGTTTGCACTCACAGGAACAGTTTGTTTATGAATCTCTTACTGCCTAACTGCACCCCAAATCACTGCATAGGCATAGCAGTGAATGCTACAAACTGCAGCATTTATTTCCTATTCTTTGAGAAATTGTTCTGTTCTAAAACACACCACGAAAACACAAAATATGTAAAGCAGTAACAAAACAGTGTGACATGACTGGAAAAACAAACCAAAACAAACAAAACCCACTTGTAAACTGAGACCTTCCTTCTAGAATATTTTGTGCTGAAGGCCACTTGTCCAATGATATCACCAAGGAGGCACCACTCTGTTGGACCAGGAACTACAGGAATTATCTGTTCCTTAGAGCCTTCTCAGGCAAGTTCATCCTACCACATTATGTCTAAGTTCATTAATGCCTAATCAGGACACAGCTTGAGGCAGTAAGACTGCAGAGCATACTAAGGAAAATCAGGATGGCATTCACTTAATTGCATTTTATATGTTACCTGTGGCCATAATCTCAGGGAGAATAATCACATTTTTACTATGCAAAATGAATCAGAAATTAAATGGATACTTGCAAAGGTGTTTCCAGTTTTCCTATGAAATTATCCTAGTGCCTCAAATAAAAGAACCATCCTTCCAAACTTCTCTGGGAATCATTGGATATGTGTTATTTGTATTACAACATGCAGGCACAAGGAAGAAAAAAAAGAAGGAAGAAAGCATTTGCAAATAAAAATGCAGTCCTGGCATCTGTGACCAGGAGCCTGGCTGGCAGCAAAACCGTCATTATGAACAGTGATATTTGAAGAATAAATGCCTCAGTCCCGGTTTTCATTGTCATTACTCTAGGAAGTATCCAACAGAGCTTTCTACTAACTTGATTTCAAACACAGGTAAACGAATGGTCAAAGGATACCTTGCTCAAGGGCAAATTTATGGCAAATGTGGGAAAAAAGGTACAGCACTAATTAGCAGCAATTAATTACAATAAGGCCACATTCATTCCTGTTGACTGCTGTATCTTACATGAGGATGCAAAGATAAATGCATCTCAGGACAATCAGGAACAACTCCAAGACTTTACTCAACACTGCTTTCTAAAACAAGATAAAATTATGTTTCTTTACTGTATATGCATCAGCAAAGACAATTTTGAACTTCCAACAAAAAATGAAGTGTTCTTTTCTCTCTTGTCCAGAAGGCATGAATTAGCAATGTGCTGCTAAAGAGACCTTTTGCTCTGTGCGATATATTTCTTAATAATCTCTCTCTCTTCATACTTCTTAGTGATTCAGGAGTTGAGAACCATGACTATGTAGACACACTTGACTCTGATTTGTTGCCCAAACTTCTGCTGCTTTCGCAAAAATTTTTTTATGTATGAAATTACAGGAGTACAGAGCTGTCAGACTACAGCTTTATGGAAGCCTTCCATCCAAGCAGGGGTCTCCAGGATTTAGCACTCCTCCTTTAACTAGCAATTACTCTATTTTCAAGTAACAGCAGCAATCAATTATCTATGTGTGACTGCCAGGTTTTTTAGGGGGTATTTTCTTTGGTACCATACAAAAAGTCTTGCATATAGAGTCTTTATATAGTTATATATTAATATTGTAACAACTAAATATTTATATTCAGTTTTTCTTTTGAGCTAACTCAAATTAATACTTTGATTTCCTCTTCTGATACAGTTGGTCTCCTTCATAGAGAGCCCTGCCAGCAATATATTGAACATCCTAAGATTTTTCATCTCTCGGAAGAGCAAGGAAGTAATTAAAAGTGCAGAAAAGTAAATTGCTTAGCTGACCTCAAAACAAAAAGTGAGGTATCTTCAATCTTTTTTTTTCTCTTACTTATGTCTTACTTTAGAGGCCTCATTCTTTCAGGAATACCACAAATAGGGATGATTTCCAATGAATTAAAAAAATGCAGCTGAGGTTTCAGTACTTACAGGACAGTGAAAATCCCTGCATGTGTGTATCCCTACTTCCCTGGTCTGTTTTTAACTTCCTGTTGTGATGTCCACAAGATGAAATCCACAGCTATCTTAAAAAACACATGGGAAAACAACCCCTGAATTTCAATTGGCTGAAGAGGTCCAGGGAGGAGGAGAGGACCAAGGAGGTCCAAGGTCCAACAATATTAGGATTCAAATGGCAGTAAAAGTACTTTTACCCTATTGTTTCTAAAAATGAAATCATATATTTAAGGATCTGGCAACATTTTCAAAGTTTTCTCTGGGTTTTCTTTTCATTGGAAATAAAATTACTAGAGTAATGTATGGATCTTGTTAAGTCACTAAGATTTTTTTCTAAAATAGTAATTTTCCATTTCAAAGAAGTCATAGGGAAAACTACTTATTGAGTCCAATGGTGATATTTCATTAGTTATTTTCTTTTTCTGCCCTCTTTGCCAGCCTGGGAGCAAGAACCACAGCCCAAGATAATGGCTCCTCGCTGTCACGCTGTGGTCGCAGGACTGGGGCGAAGCAGGGTTTGGCAACTACCACTTAGTTTCCACAAATCACCTGTTTACACTAACTACAGCTCACACCAGAGCAGTCCGTTCTTTCACAGATCTGGTTTGCAGGTTGAAGGCTGGAGACCCCATCACTGGGTTGTGTTTCCAAGTGCACGACCCTCTGATTTCTGTGTGCCTCCCAAAATGGGGGCCCAGATTGGCTGTGAAACTGGTGGCAGATGCTCAGCTCCAGGGATGTGACTAATACCAGCAAACCCTCTTAGAGCAGTTCAAAGGGGGAGTTAAAGCAGGGCAGTGGACAATTTGTAGGACTTTCCCCTGGGTACACCACATGCCAAAGCCCAGCTCCCAGTCCCACATCCACACATTTGCTGATGTCTTTTACTACATGTACAACAGCTCATGTTCAACGTTGTCCTTTCCAACCCCCACCGCTCGTTTTGTTCTCCGGTCAAGACAGAAGGTAGGTTTGGGTGGGTCCCAGCAGCCCTAGCGGGGCCTGGCACGCTGCCTCCAGGGAAGGCGCCCGTAGCTCTGCCGGCCGCAATGCGGGAAGCCGGGACGGCGCTGCCCGCCGGGACGGCGCTGCTCCCCGGGCGGCCGCGCCTCCAACCCCCGCGGACTCACGGCCCTCGTGGCTCGCTGCCACGGCTCCCTGCGCAGCATCCTCCCCGGCGCGGAGCAGGCGGCTCAGGCCCTTCATTGCTGCCCTGGGCTCCTCTTCCTCCTCAGCCAAAGGAAAAGGCCCCGGGCCGGTGTGCCGAGGGAGGTGTCCTGCGCTGGCCCCGACAAACCGGTTCCCAGGACGCTAGCACACGCAGCCGGGCCAAACACGCCCCTGCGGGCACACCTGTACAGCACCCCACTGGAGCCCGGCCACCACCGCGCGAAGGGGCAGAGTTGTGGAGCAGCTTTAGAAGTTTGTTCTAAGAGAAACCAAGCACTAAATACACTGTATTTCTTGACAGTGGCTAGACACTGAACGGGATCATCCTTGCCTCATCCCATTCCCCCAAGGCCTTCCCTAGTGGCCAGCCTTATATGCCAGGAGCAATCAGCACCCTCAAGTGCACACGAGACAAAAGGCAGTCCCGTTGCACCAGACAACTTTTGAAAAGCCATGCCATAAACACTTGTGTACAGACACACAGAGGTATCACAGCTTGTGTGGGATGCCTGGAGCCGGGTGGATGTATTACTAACTACCCAGTAGTCATGGAACTCTCTATGCAGGTTGAAGACCATTTTGGGGAGTTATTCTCATCATTGTCAACCAGTGTTCACTGGACAGGAGAGGGTGACCATCCCTGCACTCTTGCATGCTTCATACAGCCTCAGGATGTGAGAGACTGAGGTGCATCTGACATCAATTTGTGCATAACTATGCACATGTGGTAGCAGTATTGATCCAGTCACAGGACCTTTCAATTTCAGGTAGAAAATGTTTGCATTTGCTTTGTCAAAGTTCTGTCAAAATCAAAACACACATCCCCAAAGGTTCAGGTTTTGTGAACTGACATACTGAGATCCATCTGACCTACCTATTTCTCAACCTATCTTGACTCCCACTATGACTTTGGTCTACTTAAGCCAGAATTGGTATTCCCTTTCACAGACACAACTATTTTTCCACAACAGGGCTTTTTTTTTTTTTTTTTTAAAGTGAGTACCTTGAATTTTTCTTTAAAAACAGCCTCTGATATTGCTATTTCAAAATAAATATAGAAGAAATAGTTCCAAGAAAGCAGAACCACCAGTATTCAGCCTCACACAATTGCAGACACATCTGAGTTCCTTCACTGTAATTTTTTCTTATATTAAAGTACACAATGAATTGATTTCCAAGATGACTAACACCATACCTGTCCATAATAAAGTTAATCTAAAATACTCAAGAGTTTGTAAATTTAATGAATTTGGATGCAGAAACTATTTGCTCAGATTCTGCTTACGATAGATAAAGAGATTTCACAGTTCTTATCTCCTTTTAACATTTTTGGTATAGACAGGCTGTGATGTAAAAAAATCTTTACAATTGATACAGTTCAGTCTGATAAGACAATTTCACCAACTGTACTTCCAGTAAGTGAATGTAACCCACCTGAAAGAAAAAACAACCCTGGGAAAGTAAGCTCAGTGAGAAGAACACCCAACTGATTTAGCCATAACTGAATCATGGAAGTTTCACTTTTACTTGTTTCCTGTGAGTCAAATGTCCCAGCAATTTCTTAAAAGGAAGAAAGGTAAATGCTCCTTTTCAAAATGAGTGACAACAGACAAGTATGGAATGATTAGGTTTGCCTACAAAGCTGGCACCAAAGGAGGGACAGATTTGCAGTCTCACAGACATAGAGCATCAGTTACAGTAAAAACATAATTTTCAATCATGAAACACCAGCTGCTAATTTCCAGTTCTAATTACTAATACACAATACTATTTCACTGCATATCCTATGCTTAAACATTATATGTAGCAAGTTTAGCACATTCTCTAACCACTTCCTACAATCTTGACCCTTCCAAGTGGCCCCCATAGACTGCAGGCAGACTGACACAGAAACTTAGAGAGGTGAAGAATCCAAAACAAAGTACAGAGCACAGAAGTACTGTAACATATTCCTTACTTGCCTTCACAGATCTCTCACTCTGGCAGAAAATCTGAGCACTTTCTTTAATACTTAAGATAACAGTAGTAATACATACAAGAAATGAGTAGAGCCAATATAAAAATAAAATGTAAGACCCAAGCATGTTGAATGTACAGACTGTCTAAATTCCTTTCTTCAGAACTGGCAAAGGGAATAACATTAAGATCACAGAATTGTTATCCTTTTTCTCTGTTACTCACAACTAAAAGAAGAATTCAAGATTAAGTACTTATATGAATATCTTAAATAAGGAGACACATTACACAAGAAGTCGCATCTGCTGCTAACCTAGATCATTCACATGCTTCAGAACTATGGATATAGTAAGTCTGGAATGAGTCATATACAGGAAATCATTTACAATTGAGTTAAAGACAGCTACAAAGAAACTATCAGATATTAAAAAAACAGATTTTAATTTAAGAGCAATTGAATAACACAACAGAAATTGTTGACAATGCTTAATCATGAACTGAAGGCCTTCTTCAGATAAAAACAGTAATAAATATGGTATAAAAACTATAAGAAGTAGGGGAAAAGAAGGACTTGTAAACCCCTAAACACACACAATTTTGTATTGGGTTTGCATGGCCAAACTTTGGTAGTGAGGTGCTACAGGGGTGGTTTCTGTGAGAAGCTGCCAGAAGCTTCCTCTACGTCCAGCAAAGGCAATTCTAGCCAGCTCTAGATGGACCCACTGCTGGCCAAGACTGAGTCAGGCAGAAATGATGGTAAGGTCTCTCTGATAAGAGATTTGAGAAGAAAAAAGGTTATTGCACAATTTTAATTGTGACCACAGAAGAATGGAGTGAGAATATGTGAGAGGAACTGCTCTCTACCCACCAAGGTCAGTGGAGAAGCAGAGGCAGGGGGTGCTCCAGGCACTGGAGCTGGGATTCCCCTGCAGCCATGGTGAGACAGCTGTGCCCCTGCAGCCCATGGAGGTCAGTGGGGGTGCAGGGATCCACCTGCAGCCCGTGGAGGAGACCCACACTGGAGCTGGTGGATGTCTGAGAGGGGGCTGTGACCTCTTGGGAAGCCCACGTTGGAGCAGGGACCTGCAGACCTGTGGAGAGAGGAGCCCATGCTGGAGCAGGTTTCCTGGTAGGACTTGTGACACTGTGAGGGACACACACAGGAGCAACCTGTCCTTGGAGGACTGCACCCCATGGAAGAGTGACCCACACTGCGGCAGTTCACAGAGAGCTGTTGCCCATGGCATGGACTCATGGAGAAGTTCATGGAGAAGTGTGTCCCATGGGAGGGACCCCATATGTTGGAGCAGGGAAAAGACTCCTCTCCGTGAGCAGGAACGACGTGTGAGGAGCTGACCATAAACCCCATTCCCTGTCTCTGTGTGCCACTGGGGGAGGAGGTAGAGGTGGGAAGGAGAGAGGGATGCAGGAAAGGTGTTTTTAAGGTCTTATTTTACTTCTCATCCTGCTCTCATTTTTTAAGTGATAAATTCAATTAATATCTCTAATTAGAGCCTGTTTAGCCCATGATGGTACTTGATGAGTGATCTCTCCTGGTCCTTATCTCAACCCATGAACCCTTCATTACAATTTCTCTCCCCCATCCAGCTGCAGAGGTGAGAGAGCAGCTTTGGTGGCTGCCTGGCATCCAGCCAGGGTGAACCCACTATGGTATTGTAATAAATAATTTACAGTCACACTATGAGTTTTATTTTCACATTAATACTTACCACAACCTTTTCATGACACTAGGGTAACTATGACACTTCCTTTTTAAACAGATGGCAAGGCAACTTTTGAGGCTAAGCCAACTAACTTGTTTGTTTCAAGCACGCACTTACTTTTTGCTATGTAATGCTTATGTAAAAATAAAAGCTTTAAAGGTATACACACCATGACAAGGTAATACTTTAGAATCTACACTTTATTGAATCAGAGATACAAAGTAAAAAAGGGATAGGTGTTCACTTTCTAAACAGCAGTTGGCAGCCTTATGTTCCCTCAGTTGCTTTTATGTCTTTCCTACCAGGAGTTCCCATGTCTGTCAAGAGAACCGCTCATGCTGAATGCTCACTGACCCAGTTTAGAAAAAGTTTACTGAATCAATTTACAGTCTGAACTAGTCCAGCTGATTTGGTCAAAGGCAGATAAGGGAGCACTGATATGAATTGAAATGACAGAGCTGTGGGTACAGTGGTATCTGACAAACAGATAAGCAGGTAGAGATGGTGTAACCATTCCTGCAATTCTGGAAACAGGAAAGCATATTCTGAACTGAGCATGAGCATCTAATACATATCATGTATACATCTGTTTGTTAAAAAAGCAAGCAAATTCCAATACAGTTGAACAACAAAACAGATGCTTCTACAGCAGCCACTTCTTCAAAAGACTTTGCAGTTAAAACGCAATTTATATTTCATACAGGGCTTGGGACTATTTGTATAACTTCTAAGAAATATGCTGTTGTAATAAATTATTTGTCTGATAAATATTTAATTATAATAAAATGTCTTTAAACAATTTGGTGTGAACAGAAAAAATCTAAGCAGAGCATTTTAAATATTTGCACTTACATCCCTCTTTCCACATATGCACTCACAAGATACTATATCCATTCAGAAATACAAAATAATTTTAAAGAGAAAGATAGCTGAACAATAAGAAGGTTCATTGTCTTGTATTTGCACATAATTCATTATTACTGCACCATGAAACCTTTTATTTAGAGTAAATTTAGTGCTACTCACTGGTAACAATTTCAAACTGTAAAGAAGTTTTCAGAGTATTTGGAAAGGCCAAAGATCAAACAGCATTTGTCTGAGTATCCTGGAAGAATCCTTCTCTCAGTCAACAGATTTTTTAACATTTTTTAAACTAAGTGAAATCGTCGCGTATCTCACCACAACAAGTCCTTCAGATCTGGTCAATCAACTCTTACTGAAGTAATTTTCAGTAACAATAAAAGCTTGATAGTGCTCTAAGTTCTTGTTCTTATCCTGTGTAACTGTGAGACTAATACATTTTTGTGTCCACTACAAAGACGGACAGTAGCTGAAACTGAGCAACTCAACTCTTCTTTGTAATCACACGGTTAATCTCATAATTTTATTTTTACAATAGAATCAACAGGGAAGACAGAAGTTCAGGTGTTGGAAGAAGGTATTCAGCAAGTACAGTGGGGCACCCTAGCTAATGATTCCTGTATGTTCTAGGGAGCTAAATCAAAGTGCTAGCAAATCCTGATTCTTGGAAACAAGTGGGGAAAAAAGTATTAATCTCCAAAGAAAAGGAAAGAAAAGGAAAACACCCCTTCATTTTACCTCTTCTTCTATCTCAGACATCATGTTCTTGATACACAGATATGTAATGGTTCCAAAACGACAGGCACCTGAATCCAGCCTACTGCCAATGATAAATTAACTTGCAGTCATAAAACTCTATGAAATGCTTCATATAGAACATGTAGAACATGTTGCTACACAGTCATTTAAAAAACATTTCAATTGTATGTTTGGAATTGCTTGACTTGGCCTTTTTTGATACTGACTGTGAAGATGTTACTCCAGACCTAAGGTTAAACAAAGGGAGGAAAAAAAAACAGTAAGAGGTTAAAATACACAATGCATACCAACACAAGTTTTACAACACTGAATATTTTTTTAGACTTCATTATTTTAAAACAAGTTGTGTTTTAAAC
The DNA here is from genome assembly GCA_013398275.1 of Promerops cafer. Lineage (NCBI taxonomy): Eukaryota > Metazoa > Chordata > Aves > Passeriformes > Nectariniidae > Promerops > Promerops cafer. The sequence goes on from VZSE01004863.1 coordinate 615,226, forward strand.
TCAAACTCCCAAAAAACACTTACCTTTTTGTTCCTTGTGATGGATTTGTGCATTGCTGTCCTTTGCTTAAACCTCCTTAGAAGTAATTGAAAACAACCAAAATTAATTAGTTCAATAAAGAAAGAATGCTTCAGAAATTACATATGTGGAACTTCTTTTTAAGATTTAATCTGTCTCAAGAAGAAGATAACATTTTACTATCTGCAGCTTGAATACTGTAGTTTATATTACCATTTTTAAAAGAGAAAACCAAAAAGCCTTTAGGTTATTGAATTATAAGGGATGAACCTTGTAACAGTTTTCAGAAATATTTCAGCATAATGTAGTTGATTTCCAAAGTCATAGTTAAAAATAATGTTTTTAATTTTTTTTATCCTGCAGGGGGCAAAGAAGAAACTTCACCTACAGTAAGTCTTCAATTTAAATTAAAGCATGTTTGCACATGTAATAGCAATATCACTTTGAAAATTTTCTTGTAAAATATTCTTATTGTAAGTCTCAATTGTATTCTGAAAATTCAAACACACTAGCATTTTAATTTCCTCTCATAAGGTTCCCAAAATAAATTAGGGACTGCTTTAGGCAGATACTTTACTACCTGCATATGCACTCTAATCCGGCCGAAGATGAACTCTTTGTCAAAAAGAGAAATTACTTCAGAAAACATGAATGATGCTGCTGTGGCATGTTACAGATGCAGTTATGTGATATATTTTATTAGCTATAAAAACAGACTTGTTTCTTTCTTCAAGCTCTAGTTCACATCTCTCTGTTTTTGCCAGCACATGACATAATGGAGCCTTTCTGTTAACTGAATCTGAAACAATCCAGGGTGAAGACATTTTCATTGATCTTCACTTTAATCTCAGTGGTCTTACAAACATCTTTCTGAATATGGTTGGGTGTAACTAACATACAATTTCCAGAAATGAGCAGTAATTCCTATGTCACATTTGTGGCAAATGGGAGGGCACTGACAAACTAACATCACATTCATAGATCCAGTTTGTCATGAAAATCAATTTGATATTTCTTAAATAAAAATGTTCACTCCTATATAGGCCTTACTTAAATGAGCTTGTTGAGAAAAAATTTCAAAGTCCCAAAAAGTTCAAAGTACACAATTGCCAAAGTATCTTAATTCCAAAAGCAGACAATTTGAATAATTAAATATATACTAATGCATATACTTACCAGAGAAAACTCTGTTGGAGTTTTCCATATTATAAGTCTTAGTAGGAAAATCCTCTTTTTCTGTCAGCTCCTGGATAAGGCCTTTATTTAAGCAGACATCCACATGTCTGTTGAATGATGTAAGATTGGTGGTTTTCTGTTCTGAATTACAAACTGGACAAACAAGAACACTGTCTTCTTTGGCTTCAAAGAAACAGGATGAACTAGTTCCTTCTGTAACTTCAGTCTTTTCAAAATGGCCTTCATTGTCTTGTGATATTCTTTTGGGGAAGAGACACTGTTTCATATACATGTTTCTAGCAATGTCACTGAGGTTGCTAGGCTGTCGTTCTCTGGGAGATTTATCAGGTATTATCTGACCAAATTTTTCTGTGCTATTGTTAGTGGAGCTGTCAGATACACTTGCAGACTGGTCTGTTCCTTCTAATTGATCTGTTTTATTTTTTTGACATTTATCAACATACTCATTTTTAAATTGTGGAAGAAAGTTAGATGTATTTTCTCTTGAACTGTTATTCTTGGATATTTCCACAGTATCTTTAACACACATCCCATTGAGGCACTCATCAATGTGTCTATTAAGTTCTTCCAAATTATTGCTGCTTTGCTTCTCAAAGCAAACAGGACAGGTGAAGATCTTACAAACATTAGAATTCTGTAAATCTGCGACTTTCTTTCTTTCTTCCACAAAATTTGCTGATGATTTATCATTATGAAAGAGCTGCTTACCTCTGCTTTCGTTTGGAGAAATATTCTCACTGTTTAGTTGTCTTGCTGCTCGCTTTTGATCAAAAAAACTCCCTCTCTGAGGTGCTTCTGAATTTTTTGTGAAATACTCTTGGTTGGACTTCTCTGGCTGAAGCCTAAGGAAACCAATTTCTTTGCCTGATTTTAAGAAACTGGTAATGCTTTTTTGTTGGTATTTCTTTTCTTCTTCAGTTAGAAATCCTGATACTCGTACACCTAATGATGAAAAAGAAACTTGTAATAACAATTTTATGAAAGCTTGATACTAACTCCTAATTAACACCTTTTGAGGTGTACATTCACTCAATAAAGGCACAATTTATCTCTAAACAGATGCTAGACTACCTCCAAATGCACCACAACATCAATACAATTTTATTAGACCCCAGCACTAGTCCAACCATATTATTAATTTCAGTACCCTGAGGTTTTAAGTGATCACATTATAACACAAAGCTATAAATACAGTTACATAGAATTCAGTCTGAAAGTTATGCATGAAGTTTACCCATCAAAATATATTTTTCTTCAGCGGTTTCTAATATCTTTGACAAGTAAATTTTATATATCACTAAATGTTTCAAGCAGAATGCATAAGCACCTGAAACACAAGGGTCAAAACACAGGCGGCGGCGCCTAAACGAAAGTTTACTTTTGTCAGAAATGTTAGCATCTCCTGCAGAACACTGTGCTTTCAGATCTCTAAGCACTTCTGTTTTTGTGGTGCAAAGCAGATCTAAAAGCTCTTTTAAAGCAGCAGAATTAAGTGCTGCTATGATTCAAGTTCCTACTGATATGACGATGTAATTATTGTTGCATAAAAAAAGTACAACCTCAGTTAGTAAACCTTCCTAAGTCACCATTCGGCACTCATTAGTAAAACTTCCCAAGTTACTCATTCAGCACAGATCTGTTTCACTTTTCCAAAATCACCAGGCTAATAGAAAAAGGATAAATGCATTTATACCAGTTTTACTTTAAAGTATGGTGTGTTATTTCAAAACATTATCAGATTTCCTAACTGTGAAAAGGAAGAATGAACTTGACATATCTTACCCATAAGTCTTATCCGTAGAGGGTGAGGAGCAACACTATCAATTTCTGTTCCTAACAAATCTTTAGCAACAGTAAATATTTCCTCCTCAGTAGCAACAGAAGAGAGTACAGTTGAAGCTCTCGTTTTAACTTCAAAGTTCACGTTCTTAAGCTTCAATGTAACAGTTTTACCCTAGAAAAAAATACAATTAAAAAAAGGCTAAAAATGTATGTCATATATAGCACAGAAACAATTATTATGTAGCATCTCTATAAGGGCTCTTAAGCCATAGTCAAGACTGTGTGCTTATCTCTGCACAGCAAGAGGCACTCCCATGAATATATCTGCAAGATTCTGTATTTGCCCCCAAATTTCTGCCAAAGTCAAATTCTCTGAACTGGGTCATTTGACTGCAGTTCTCAGCAGATCATCTGCCACCAGTGCATGTTCAATTGAGTTCATGTTTTGGCTACAGGCACTTCTACTCCATCTAAAAAAAATTATTTCCTCGTCTGGAAATTTTCAGTGCCAGATATCCTAACTATTAAGAACACAAAAATGATAGCCCATTACAGATTCATAGAAAACTTACTTCCTCCTGCACAGTGCTATCACAGCCACACACAGTATTTGTGTTTGGCACAGATATTTCCCTGGAAGCACCTCCCAAACAATTTGCCTGATTTATCATGTCCATCCAAATGTAAATAACTAGCACTCTCTTTGTTCTGGTGCTTTTGTAAGCTTATCCCTTTGTTCTCCTTAGCTGATCATATCCCTTTCAACCTGTCATCTTTTGAGACAATCTTTATGGCTGAAGAAGACTATTTTTAACGATTATTAATTAATTTAAACAATTATTAATAGAATAAACAATAATTTAAACAATTATCTTAGGTCTTAAATGATATTCATTGCTTTACCATAAGACCTGCAAAGAAAATACGAACTGTTCTTTCCAAGTAATAAACAGGTATCTGGGGAGAAGGAATAAAGGGACTGTTTCTACTACTGATGTCATTGAATGGTGTGAATAACTTGTCAGCAAGCTTCGCACATGTCAAGTTCTTTAACTACAAAACTGGCTATTGACTGGATCTTGTACGTATGCAGGAGAGAAACAGTGGTTTAAATACATTAGTATTACACAATTGACCAAAGCATGGCTTATAGACTATCAGCTCTATTATTCCCTTACAAACATTGCTTTTAGCATAAAATGTTTACACGCCAAATAACTTGATTAATTTTTCATGTTTCAAAACTCGATTTAATTTTTATCCCACACGTATTGTTAGATATCCAACACACACAACAACAAAATGCTGCCTAAGTCATTCCAAACATCTGCAAATTAAAGAATGCAGATTTCTGAAGATTGATTGCATGGTATGATGCTGCTGAAAGCATTCATACTAAAGCTGCATGGAATTTTTGGAGTGCAAAGCATGTTTTGCAAGTAACCTGAATAATATAAATACCTTAAGTCCTTCTTTCTGTAACTCTTGAGCAAGGTCTCTGCAGAGCTCTCGACACAAACTGTACTGGTCTTCTGCTGTGTTTATTTCACTGAAAGTCCTAAGACAAAAATATGATCTTTTTCAGTATGAATTCTCTAGTATGTTCAGTGTCTGCAATCTAGAAGTATTTTTTATACAGTTAAACAATACTATAATCAGAAGAATGTTGTATAGGTTCAAATTCTTACTTCAAGGAACAATGATTATTAATAGAAATATTTTGTTTGCAAAATGTTTGAAAGGCCCTTCAAATAATGAAATAATTTGGCTTTCAATTTTTCATGCACTATTTGAAAATTATTCAAATTTAACATCATTAATGCTTAAGTATTTGCAAGACAGAATACTAGCAGTAAGTGAATTCATAGAGCCAGCCAAATTATTTGTATTTAATCTCCGTTGTACACACTGGACAACATCAGAAGAAAGTCAGGAGCTGGAAGTCAACATCAGAGCCAAGTATCAGAAATAAATAATGCAGATGCTAAGAAAAAGATGCCAACTAGGATAATTATGTCTAGCCTCAGAGGAGGAAAAGCTATCTTTCTGCCAAAAATGTTGCCAACTGTCTTTGCTAGAGCTTCTTAGGAGGGAAATTTTGTTGCACATTTGCTTTTCAGTAACAACATCACAGGAAATGCAACCTTCAGTTAGTCAAGATTTTAAGAGAAATGGAAAGCAAAACTTACAGACAGCACATGCTTTGGAAAGGTCTCACAGATACATTGTTTCATGTCAAGCTTTATATTTACAAATGTAAGGTCAATAAAATTACTATGGATTTTGCATCTCTAAGTTATAGTCAGTTTTACCTGATTGTATGGAAAAGACATCCTCTTTTATGATTCACATTCCCCTAAGAATGCTTGCACACTGCCAAACTAATCAGATGAGTATTTCGCTGTGGGTCTCATACCGCTACCCAAGGAGTAACTCATGCAAGGCAGCACAAGACTAAAGCCATAAATTTTTCAGCTGTGATGGTACCAAAATCACATTGGGCTTGGTTAAGCTGCTCACAGGTATTAAGTCGCAAAATGACAGGACTAAGTATCTTTTCTTACCACCTTTTCTAACAAAATACATGATGATAGGGATAATGATTACAGTGCTTTACAGATTGCCCTGGCAGAACTCATTTTTCAAAAAATTAACTGCCTTCTTAAGGAACTTTACACTGGTAAAAACTTTAGTTAGGAAATACATGTGACTGCAGGCTACTACACTGATACTAACATTAAGCTCAAACAGATAAAAAAAATTCAAACCCTTATATATTTCCACCTCATCTTATGGCTTAAAGATCACTCTAAGCTTGATCTGATTTAGTGAACTGGTTGTATATGTGAGTTTTTAAATAACTACACAATGGAATTATATGACTAATAAAAGAATACATTACTTGGTATTTAGCACTTCCAATGGTTAAAGTAATTTGTTCAATATTAAAGACGCATACCTTTCAGTGCTCATACTTTTTCTTTCTCCATCCCTTTAAAGAGAAAAAAATTTATTATACTTTCTTGATGTAGAAATGCTACCTTTTCAATAAACTCAGAGTCAACCAATCATGCTCAAATAACTAATGGCAGTGTTTTCTATAAAGTCTGGATGTTAACTTTTTCTACAAATCTTGTACACCAAGTTTAAGCAAGTACAAAAAGGAGAATTAAAAAAAATACTCTAGATTAAGTAAAGACATAGATCGATCATAGATGTCTTTTTAAAAAAAAAAAGTTTAAAAAACCAACCAAACAAAAAATTCCCTCAAAATTCACCTATTACATCAGAAGCAGTCTGATTTAAAAAGCAAACAAACTACAAATCCTGTGCTGTCTCAGCTATAACTGTGAGGCACAGCTATTAGAATCCTGTACGTACATGCATATTTAAATATTTCGTTTATCTGAGGATCTCAGGAAATAGTTTGCTTTCAGTCTAAATGGTTGTTCAGCTTAAAGCTGATGTGTTAAAGCTTTTTTGTTTATTGCTTTCTTTCTTTTCAGTATTAATTAAAAAGTGAGTATCCTTTAACAACTCTTCTGCACAAAAGGAGATCCCTCAGAGCAATTTCATTTTAGGTCATTCTTCTGTTTCTAAGTATTGGAAATAACAAATTTGGTATTGTCAGATTTTCTTAAAGAAGGTAGTCAGACACAATAACTGTAAGATGAACTATTTACTGAAGACCCAGGTGTTAATATATTAAGTGCTTGCTTTTTCTACACTAAAATCACTGAAATCAAGATGGTGCTGACAAAAAGAAAAAGAAATTCTTAGCTATTAAAACCATTAAAAACCCTGACCTTTGAAATGCTACTTTTTTTTCAAAATGTACTGGGAGATATCCCCAGCTGTAAAACACCTAACTAGAGTGAATAAGAAGAAAGAGTGCACCCATTATTAAAAGACTATCCAAGGTCTGCTTATATATTAACAGAAAAAAGTATTTTGAAAACTGTGTGTTATCTTTTATCCAATCACCTTCACCAAGTCAGTCTTACCGCATATTTTTTAAAGTATTTTTATACTCTGAATAGAAAAAAAACAACACAAAAATTTGTGCTAGCACATTACTGGGCTTCAAACTGCTAACTACATATATTATTTTGTAGTCAAATGGAAAAAAGGGAAGATTATTGTCAGAGAAGTTACAGATATAATACAGAACAGGTCTTTCAGAAGTGCATAAGACACTCTGGAACTTCTAATAAAATCAAATCATTGTTGAGCTATTTCAAAATAGAATTTCAGTACCTTGGAAAGGAATATTTTTTAAAAAGGAATCAATACCTAATTAAAGCTCTTAGTTAAACAAACAGTGAAATGCTATGTTTCGGGTGTTTTTTTAAAGAACATATTTGTCTCCAGGACCATCTTAGTGACAAGTGTTGAAAAGATACATGCACTACTAAGACTGACTTCTCCCATCCTAAAAAGGAGGCTAAAAGCCATTAAAGCACAGTGAACCTTAAAAGAACATAAATTAAGAAGGATATAATAATCTTCAGCTCTGTTCTGCCGAATTCACATGTTGATATTACAAATATGCAATCCTGATGAGCGAGACACAGAAACATCCCTGACAATTTACCACCAGAGAAGATCATATACCTTTGTGATTTTCATTATAACCCAATAATCATAAACACCTATGAATGTGTATTGTTTTTGAAGAAAAGGGAGTGCACAACTCTGCTTAGGACATCTCAGTTATGTTCAGCTATTTTGATAGTTATAAGGTTATCCTACCTTGATTTCTTGAAATACACTTATGTACAATTTCCCTGACAAGATTTTTTGGATTTCATATTTAGGCATGGCTGTACAAACCTTTGTTTTTTCATGTTTGGCTACTGCATCTTAGACACAAGTATAACAATAACAGGCATCAGACATTTTAAAAAATATATTAAACAAGGATATTTCCATAATATTTGCCAATTAAATAATACGTTCAGTATATAACATACACAAGGAAACATTCAGAAAAATGTTAACACAGAAGGAAAAAACCCCCATGGCTTACTTTTCCAAATGTGTGGAGCCCAAACCAAGGGAAATATCCAGGAAATTACGCCAAGACACTTCTGAAAAAAGAAGAGAAAGCAGCGCCCTCTGCTGGTAAAGTTCTGAGCAAGTCACAATTCCAAGGGCTTTTAACATCTTCTCAGTTACTTTTCCAATACCTGGCACCTAGAAAAGAATATGTAACATTATAGTGGAAAATTTCCATTTGTAGATCCATTACCAAGAATAATTTGAATCAAACACAACATGGAAGATTTACCTAGAAAACTCTATCTTTTCAGTGGAAATCTTGCTTCTAGAACATAAAAACATTACATGACAGAACAGTAAATGTCATTGTTGTCTCTTACCTTTCTAATGGGCAAATCTTTTAGGAAGTCTAGGACTGCTAGTCTCTCAGGAGAAATTCTGTATTGGCCGTTAGGTTTATTACGATCACTGCACATTTTTGCTAACATTGTATTTGGTGCTATTCCTTAAAAACAAACAAAAACCATGGTAATTTAAAAAAAAAACATAAGACCAAGTTTAATTTCAACTATACAATATTTAAAAGCCAAAGAGTAGCCTATACACTTGGCAAAGACTGAAATAAGGAAAATAATTATGATTACTGATAACCAGATTTGATACAATTCTGCAAAGAAATTTTGTGACCATCATGAAAGAATACATGTAATAGATAAAATATAACTTAAATAAAGTGTACTTCCTATTTTAAGATAGTCAGGGTAACACAACAAGCACCAGTAAATCAAGACGGGTTAAATATCAAGTCCTTAAAAATAATATCAGTTACATGAGTCAACATTTTTATGATGGTGATTATAGTGAGAAAGAAAATGCTTATAATAGTAGTTAAAACGAACTCTTAAGTAAGGAGACCTTTCTTCCTTGTATTTCAGCAAAAAATACTTTTTTGGACAAAAGTTAACTAATTCTATTATTTTTTGGGCTACCATTAGAATGTAGTAATTTATAAATTTATATATATATTTCACAGACATCAGAGGAATTAGGAGGGATGGCTCTTTTCTATCAAAGTAACTGTTTTTACAAATTAACTCTGGAATTTGTTTAGCAAAAGAAAGAATAACTTTGTCCTACAGCCCGAGAGAAATTTTCACTTGCTCACTGATATAAGTATTATTCAAGATGGCAGAAATAACTCTATTTATTATTGATTATCAGTATTTTTTCAATTACCCTTCTAATTATTTTAATTTTTGGGCTTAAGACCCCTGTTTGCACTTACAAAAGCTATGCCTTTCTACACACTAACTTATCCTTAAGAAGACAAAACTTCCATAAACAAAACTGTTATTCTGCTATCACTCATGAGATAACATACATGGGAGAGAGTTTCATCCTGCTTCTTTTACTAGCTGTTTCTTCGCCTCTGCTTACTTTCCACACTTTTCCTGACCCTCTGCAGCTGCTTCATAAAGCTCCCTATTGCCTGATGCCTTGCTAACCTGGTTCATAAAGCAGTTTGTATGGCATCTAAACTAAGTGGCTAGAGACATACATTGGTTTTAGTCAATCAAAATAGTTGAGACTTAAAGGTGGGTTGTCTGAAGTCAAGACACAGAACTTGATTGTAAATATTAAAAAGCTATTAAAGAGTTCATTAACTTCAGCATGTATTTACTTCTCCAGGACTAACATTTTAATGAATTTTGATATTGTTTTAAGCAAGAAACAACGTGAAGTTAGAAACACATAACAGCACAGATCTGCTATTCAAACTAAAAGCAGTTTAGAAATCAGTGACAGATTTCACTATGATCCACCGTCTGACAAAAACAATTTATACGATGCACTAGAATAACCACCTGTGCTAAGATTAGCTCAAGTGCACTGGTCATTCTTCCTCACTGCTTATTGTTATTTCAAGTAGAAAGAAGCAAAAAGATGATGTAACTATTTCAATGATTATAAAAAGAGTAGAAAAGAAAACAAACAGTAGTGGCTTGGATAGTCATGAAATATTTTGAAGTCACATTCTTTGCAGACCTTCAAAGACAGCATATTTTTTTGTAGCAGAAGAATGCTGCAGCAAGGCTAAATTCTTAATTAATGCCACCTGAGATGAAAGTAGAAGACATTATGGAAATACAAAGATTAATTATTATTCATTTGTGTCTGAATACCTGCACTAGCAGTCAGCTGAGTTTTCTGCTCAATCCTAAAGCGTATTTCTTTCACAACTTCCTCCGCAGAAGTTCCAAAGACAACTGAGTTTTCCACTGATGGACCTCTTTGTTCAAGGTTGTCATCCATCAGAGATGTGCTGTCTTCAAAGAGTACTGGTGAAGAAGAGACTTCACCTTTGTTAAATCTGGCAGACATATTCATACCATCTCTATCTAAGTTAGACAGAAACACAAAGAATTAATACATCCCTATAGACTGATTTCCTTCTTCACTGGCTTTAGTGTTCATAAGCAGTTTTATATCTTTCTTTATTTAGAGAAAGCAATTGCACTGTTTTTTGTTTAAAGACTGGAGAGAGGTAACTGCTTTGTTTTTGCTATGATTTGAGCTTGGCTGAAATTGAAGGAATTGGCTAGTCAACTGGACATAACTTCCAGAAAAGCAAAAGGTTTAATGGCCTGTTGCTGTAGCAAAACCATCAAGATTTTATCATTATTTTTGCTTTATATCAGATTGAAGGCCAGATGCTCTCTTCCACAGAATTTTTTTCAATATTCTCCAAATAAAATTAGGGTTCTGGAATATCTAGTTCGAGAATGATCAGCTTGGTGAGCTTCTCATTTTCAACTGCAGTCATAGTAGAACAAGTAATGTCAGCAGCCCTTTGTCTGACTTTACAAACACTATGATTACAGTTTCACACTCTGAGCACTTGTTTGTGTTTCAGAGGAACAAAGGTATCAGGCAAGGGTGAAGAAGCACATGACTACGTATCAGTGATACTGATTTTGTAAAGACTATGCCAGTTTGTGGCTTTCTATTTTATTAATGCTTTTCTGTAGTAGCGCACGCTTGATTGTCCTCTTAATGACAGTTAGAAATTTTTAATACAGATAGTAAAAATATTCCAGTTTGCATCATTCAACCATTCGCACTAAAAGACTACTTCCTTTCTATTATTGCCAAGTGGATATACAATTGTGGATGTGGTTCCAACTCCATCTTTCAGAGTAAAGTGAAATCCAGTAATATCTTGAACATTACTAAAATCCTGCAGTGTTCCTGCTACTTATTTCCAAAATTATCAAGCTGAATTGTAATGCAGACCTAAACCACACCATTTTGTTTTATTAAACCTAGCACCACTTTTCAAACATTTTATTCACATTGAAAGAAAATAAATCCTCCAAGTCCAAATTATTAGCAGTGTACATTTTATTCACAGGTGAGCAGTAGAGAAAGTTAACCTGTAAACTAACTAAATTGGAGATAGAGAATATATCATAAGACAAATTATGGAAGGACTTAAGTATCTACACTTTCAGTGGGTGCAGCTTATCTGAAGCTTATAAGCACATGACTGGCAACCCCTGCTCCCAACTCCATGTAATGTGGTCAGCATGTATTATGCTATTTCACAAGGCAAGCAGCCATTCTCTGTTGCCGTGTTCACTCCGCTCCTTGCCCGCCTGCCCGTCCCAACACCCGGCCAGCCCAGTGCTGTGGATGACCCTGTTGCAGCACTGGGAAGCTGCAGCCCCCAGAGCAGTGCCCGCCTGCGGCCCCCAGAGCAGTGCCCGCCTGCGGCCCCCAGAGCAGTGCTTGCCTGCGGCCCCCAGAGCAGTGCCCGCCTGAGGCCCCCAGAGCAGTGCCCCCCTGCGGCCCCCAGAGCAGTGCCCGCCTGCGGCCCCCAGAGCAGTGCCCGCCTGCGGCCCCCAGAGCAGTGCCTGCCTGCGGCCCCCAGAGCAGTGTCTGCCTGCAGCCCCCAGAGCAGTGCCTGCCTGCTTCTGTTCTTTTATATAATTTTCAAGTCTAGATTATGATTGTTATATTGATCCAGCAAACTGTGTGCTATCCACCGAGTTGAGGTTGTATTGTATTATAAATTCTTTATTTTGCTACTTACAGATTGCACTGCACTGATTCTGCTTATAGAAGTCCTGTGCCATTTGAATGATAAATATTGTACTATTGTAATAATGAAATCCTACTACGGAAAGTAAAGCTTAAATTCTAACTATTATTTAGTGCTTTCATGGTTCTGCCTAAGATTCCTAAAAGAAACACCCTCTCTCAGTGTCAGGTGACCTCACAAAAAGTGAGTATTTGCTTACCTATTCCTGTAGTGCTTTCTGTATTAAAAAAGAACCTTCTTCTATCTTCAGGCCAGTTCAGCCTTTCCTCCAAGTGCTCTGTTATGTTCAGGTAGGCTTCATCTAGGCCCATAGGCATAAAATTGGGATCATATTCAGCCAGTATTTCTCTAACCTCGATAAACACATAGTGAAAGTTTAAAGCCATGTTGCTGTAAGAGCAGATCTTGACACAAAATTGGGACATGAACAAAAGCTGTAAGAGCTGTTGCTGTAAGAGCAGATCTTGACACAAAATTAGGAAATGTACTCTGAAACTTCCAGATGATCAATAAATATTAAAGATACTGACAGTACAAATTATTTCTTGATGTTGTAAATTACAATAATGTTTCTCCAAGTAGTGAGATATTAAAAGTAAGTGAGAACTAAACAGATTTTGAGCAGTGTATTTTAAGAGCAAAGGCCACTAAGGTAAGTGTGTAAGGACTGCACAGCCACTAGGTTCACTGACTACAACAACTAAATAAAACTCTGGAGACCTGTATACTCAGCAAAGTGGATAAAGTGATGCAGTTTTCTGTGCTCAGGGTGTCAGATATCACATATACAAAGGTTAAAAAAACCTACCAGCAACAACAAAATCCTAAGTTTAAAATTACATTAAACTGAAGTTATAGAAAGTATTTTAGAGCAGTGGTTAATGCCACAGGAAAAAAAACCTGTTGGGAAATCTTTAGTGATAAGTCCATCTTTCTAGAAGGAAACATAATAAAAGGTCAAAATAAAAGCTCTACCTTCTCTCCTTTCTCTCTTTTTTTTTAAACCTGGAGCAAAACCTGACTTTGTCATGTTTTTTCCTATCAGTTTGAGTCAAGTTCTTAGGTATTACAACATTTGTCCACATGCACTTCATCTTTCTGAAACTGAATAAACATAGGATTTACTACTGAACTTTAAAAGACAAATGAAATAAATTTAAATTTTTTCAATCCAAACCCCAAGATAAAAACATAACTAAATACCCAGACCAAGCCAAATCTCTAATACTTTAATACTTTACCCTATCAAACAACAAATGAAATACACATTGTGCAATACACATCATGAAATCCAAGATCCTTAAGTTCAAACCCATTCTGAAATACAACATATTTAGGCCTTTTTTTCTTTTCCAGAAGTGAAAAAAATCAACTAAGATCTTACTTTATATTTGTTAAGGGACTGAGGCCTGACATAATTTTATTAAAGTCAGGAGACTTGTGTCACACACAAACAGGCTTTTAGGTATCATAACTATTTCCTCTGGCACTAAGTAAAACTACTTTCATTAAAGCAAAACATGATTTTTTTCCTCCCTATTTCTTTTGCTCTATCAAGTCCCTTCTTTTTAAAAAAAAATAATTTGCATTTTTAAGTCAGTAATGCTCTTTGTTTTTCTCTCCAGTAATTAGCATTAAAAAGTATGATTATGCTTTGCATGAAATTATCATCTCCATGTTTACTACGTACTTGCAACTTCCTAGTTATTAGATTATGTTCCATGATTTTGAACTTTTAAGAATAATAAAGCTCAAGAGATTTTCAAAAGTTCTATCAGCATCCCCACTAACTTCAGTAGAATTTCCAGATTGGGTAAGTGCAATGCTTTTTCATCTCATTGCCCCAAAGCACCAATATTTTGTTAGACTTATGTTTAAAGCTGCATTACTGAAGAATTTTATCTTTAAATTATCACTTTTCATACTATCTAGAACTAATGTTATTTGCACGGTCTAAAAACAAGTACACTCACTTTTGTTAGAGACCACTTTCAGACTTACCTCTTTACTCACTTTGCTGTATTTTTCAAAGTTTAGTGGTACTATAGTTAGATGGGGACATAGCCTTTTAGCAATAAATCCAGGCATGGCTGCACGCACACCGAATCTCCTAGCATGGTAATTTGAGGTGGACTTGAGAGAGATTAAGTAAATTTAGTGTTCAGTAATCAAACTTTTCTTTAAGTTTAAAATTAAATAATAAAGTTCTTATCACATATCTCCATACAGAAAAGACTGACAAAGCTAAGAGTTTACATGCATTTTCACTCCCCCTCTTCCTGCCTTTCAATCTGTTTACATACTTTAAATTTTCATTAATACACTTTTTACTGAAAAATCCAGCTTACATGGTCAAGTCTAAGAACTGATGCTTCCTTTATTATTTTGGGGTTTTCCACACTTCATATAAAAAAGTGTCATTATATTTACGCTATTATTTTATGGTTTATTAGGCTTAAGATTCATGCAATTGATTTCTGTATTAGTGTAACATTCAGCCTTACCAACATACTCATTGATCCCACTGCTATAGGTTTTTCCTTCAGCTCTGGATTGTCTCTCATTTCCACAGCTGCATAAAAGGCATCCATGTCAATGTGTACAATTGTACTGCTAAGGTTACGGCTCTGTTCCAGTTCTATCACAAGTCTGTCCACCTGAACAGAATAAACCAGTAATTGAAATACCACTAACTTAGCAGAAGTGCAACAGTATAGATGATCCTAAAACTCAGCTGCATCTTGCATATAGTTAAAGAAAAAAACCTTAACAAACCCAATTCCCACCAAACCAGCACCAACAAAAAAAACCCCAACAAAGCTTTGGAGGAAACTTGCTCTCAGAGAGAATGCTGCTTCAGCAATTGGTACAAAAAACCACCCCAAAACCCAGTGGAAAAAACCACAGCTGTTGGGGTTTAGCCACAGCTGGTAACTAAGCTCCTGCAGCCACCTACTCACTCCCTCATGGTGGAAGAGTCAGAAGAATAAAAGTCAGAAAACTCATGGGTTAAAATAAAAACAATTTATCACAGAAAGCAAGAGCTGTGCATGCAGACAAATCAAAATAAGGATTCACTGCTTCCCATGGGCAGGCAGGTGTTCAGCCATGTCCAGGAAAAACAGCTTACTCATACGTAGTAGTTACTTGGGCAGACAAATGCCATAGCTGCAAAAGTCCATCCTTCATTATCTACCTCCCACTTTGTAGGCTGAGCATGATGCTGTATGGTCTGGAATATCCCTGTGGTTAGTTGGGGTCAGCTGTCCTGGCTGTGTCCCCCCCCAGCCCTTGTGCACCCCCAGCCTCCTTATTAGTGGGGTGGTGAGAGGAGCAGAAAAGGCCTTGGCTCTGTGCAAGTGTTGCTTGGCAATAGCTAAGCATCACTTCATTATCAACACTGCTCTCAGCAGAAAACCAAAACACTGCCCCATGCTAGCTGCTGTGAAGAAAATTAACTCTATCCCAGGCGAAACCAGCAGAAAACCCCACCTACCAAACAACAAAACTCCACATAACATGATGAAAAAAAGACATATCTGATTGAAACAGAAACTCTGTAAGACCCTTGAGTATGAAGCTTTACTTAAAGCACTTAGTTTTAGAAATACAAGTTATTTAAAAAAAATATGAAAGCATTCTATTAAAGAATTTCCAACATTCCTAAATAAAGCTATTACACTTCAAAAAATTGGCCTAGAATGATGGAGAAAAGACCAGCAGCTCACAGGACACATCCATCTATTTTGTCTTGCCAGAAATAAGGTCTCAAACACCCATGTACAATTACCACTAAGTAAGCTACTGTCAATCCCTCAATAAAAGTCCTCAACTTCTGTTACAAGAACTCATACCATATAAGGCTAGACTGCTAGGAAAACTGCAAGTTATTTACAGAATAGCTTATACACAAAGTGTGTTTCACTCCAAATGCTAAAGGTCTATGTGAACAGTACTGGTTCATCAGCTCCATAGTGTTTTGAGGCAGAGACCAAGCAGGCAGATTGTTCTATGAAGTACTTTGATTGTGCTTAATCTGCTTGTGTTTTTACCGAAAGTCATGCAGATCATGTGCTTGTTCCTGAAATACTGCTGATCTATGTATGAGCTGTGCTGTCATGAAAAATTGTGAAATATTTGACATGGGATTTTTAAGGCCTGCTGATTTATGATGACTATGTTGGCAGCAGCATCACACATCATTCTAGAAGTAAGAGAAAATACAGGGAAAAAACCAAAAGAATGTGTTATCAAAATAGGATTACCCAACCACACTGATGACTACAGCAACATCAATCTACACAACAAAAGGCTGCTACTGCTAGTTAGAAGTCCAGATAGGCATAACATAGCAAGAAGTGGAATTAGCAAAAAGGAACCCAAGTTTCACTTTGCTTGCAGGCACAAGGACACACACACACTCGTGACATCAGGGTACCAGTACAGAAATGACTCTGGACTGACTATAATGCATTTATGGTCCTGGAGAGGAATGTTTACATAAAAATTGCATGGTTCTCTTTTTTTTTCCCCTCAACAGAACTGCTTAATAAAAAACCATAAAAACCTTATCCACAAGAACCATCTTTGAGCTCAAAACACTTGAACCAAGGCAAGTGAGCTTGGAATGTTCTATTTAAGTTGCTGATTAATGATTTACAAAGTCTTTGTTTTTTTCCAAGTTGCTATGAGGGATGAAATGCTACACCAGAGTCTTAAACTAGGCTACCCAACACAGAAGAGCACAGTATGTTCTCTGAGGCTGAGAAAACAAGTTCAGACAAATTAAAAGCACAAGGGGGAAGTCATTCAAAGAAACAAACAAACAAACAAAAAAGGGGGATATTTACATTATTTCCATTATATTACTAAAACAAAAGGATTATTCATCAAAAGCATTTAATTTAATTCATCAAAAGCATCCTTATTTTAAATTCTTACTTTACAGATAATTTTCAGGTTGCTCTCAAATTCAAATTGTTATATTAATACTATCAAGTGCTGTTCTAGTAGCATAACGTCTGTATTTCAATTTATCACATTTATTACAAACTTCTGTTTTACTTTTTCTCCCTAAATATATTGCTAACATCATACTTACTGATCAGCTAACATACACATCTAAAGAATGACAAAAAATTACATTAAACTAATAAGAAGTGCAAAAAGATTACTCTTCAGCAAAAGCAACTGGTACAAGTAATATGCCAAAATAAAACACAACCAGATCTACTCAGAGAATTCTTGGCACCTACAAAACCTCTCCTTAAAATTTGTGGAGTGACTCCTTACATGCAAGCATGGCTGACAAGTTTTTAAAAGCTGCTTTCAATTAACCTTTGTAAAATAGAGATACTTTTTAATATATATTTTTAAGCTAGATTAAAACAAAAAAACCACCAAACAACTAAAAGGTACAAATTATAATTAGAAGTTTAATTTTCCTTATAGCCACTTCTAGGGTATTTGAAAAGTAACTTCTTTTTTTTATCCCACAATAGAATATGTAAGTTTTCAAAGCAAGACAGAAAAGTCAATAAAAGCAAGACAATGGTAACTATTTACAGAATAAACATCTGGGATAAACCCAACATGGATTAAAAAACCAGCAAACATCAGTACAGCAGTTTCCAAATCTGGTAGCAGCTGCACACTTTTTAATGTATTACTAATTACAGCTGAAACTTTAGGAGTCCCACGCATTCTAATGGCAAAAACAACAGTATTGTGTTGCAGACTCTACATTTTATTCATCTTACTGTTTCCATCATGTAAGCAGGATTTTGTCCTGGAGAGAAAAGTCCAGTACATGGAGACATTTTTGTTTGGTTTTATCTTACAGGACTTAAATCTTAACTGCCAGCTTAGGAAACCATACCTGAGCCTCTAACCATCCTACAAACAAGACTTCATCT
Organism: Promerops cafer; assembly: GCA_013398275.1. Taxonomy (NCBI): domain Eukaryota; kingdom Metazoa; phylum Chordata; class Aves; order Passeriformes; family Nectariniidae; genus Promerops; species Promerops cafer. Next base: position 633,241 of record VZSE01004863.1, read on the forward strand.
GCAGATGAGAACATGCAGTGTTCATAGAGGTAGATATACATATACCTTTCTAATTCCAGAATACTTCCCACTTAAAATTTTAGGAGAACAGGTTCCCTTATCAGAAGGTAGTACTAAAAAGAAGAGTTAAAAATTCAATAGATAAGAACAATAAAGAAGATGACAATAAGCACTGACTATAACCATAACTGAATGGAGCTGATTAAACAATACACATTATTAAGAAAACCAAACAAGACAAAGATTCACAAAGCGAAAGGTGGAGATGTAGCTGGCAGGTAAGAAACAGAAAAAGGACAAGGTATTTAGAATATCAAATGGAGAGAGAGAAGACTGGCTTCAAGTCCACAAATTTCAATGAGGACTCTGGGACAAGGACTGCTTTGTAAAGAGGACTGATGGTGATCTGTGGATGTGGGAAGAGAAAGGAAAATTCAGGATATGATAAATTAAAAGAAAGGAGAGGAGAGAGCAAAATGGTCAGAATTTGTCCTGGGAGAATGAGGGCAATAACAGTCATGAACCAGAGTTTATGTGCATACAGAGAATAGAACAAAAATCCAAGATTTCAAGATGTTTTTACAGCAGCAAAGATCTAAAATTAGACAGCAAAAAAGTGCGCATACTATACTCCTCTAATGACATTTCTCATGCAGCATGACAGTTGACTTTACACTTTATCTATTGGAAATAAGGATGACCGCTACTTCAGCAAGCAGCATAAAGATTTCAAACATGGAATTTGAAACTCAGGTCCCAGTAAAACACATGAGAGAATTTATCTCCTTAAGTTTCTTTTTTCCTCTACAGAAACCAGTTTTCCTAAGAAACATTAAAAGATTATAAAATTATGTTGCAATATCAAGGAATCAATTTCTGAAAAAGACAACATGAAGGTAAGACAAAGCAATACAAATTTTTTGTTTTCCACAAAGTGCACTACATATTCTCTCATCACATAACTATATAATAATATTATTTATAAAATTTGTGTTATTCATGTAATTCATTCTATATGAAAGACTATGCTCTGTAAAATAAATAGTTCTCTGGTGAAGGTAGGATGGAAACAGAAGCATTTTTTCTGTAATTAAATTACTTAAAAACTACCTTAGTTAACTAAAAAAACTCCAACAAGTGGAGTCATAACTAATCCATGTTAAAGATTCACTAAAACCAATTGTGACATACAGGCTTACAACAAACTTTTCAGAGGTACTCAGAATGGCAAACTTTTCTTGGAACAAATTTGAAACACTGGCATCTAAAGTACGGAAGTGATTTGCAAACCTGAAATGAACAAAAAAGGTTGTACACCAAAAAAAGCTCAACCTCTAATCCTCACAATGGCACTGAAAATTAAAGGATGTGTTGAATCTTCATGTGCTTCAGCTCCCCATCTATAAACCAAAAAAATATCAGTCTACTTTGGTGGAACATTGCAAGAATTAAGAGTTCACCGTATGTGGTGTACAACATAAAAAACTCTATTAAGAAATCAGTAATTCTGCATTCAAAACTGGATTGGACTAGAGTTCAAGAAATAAAGCTTGGGGCCACCCATCAAACATTGAGGACAACAGTAAATATTGAATAATTTGCCCCTCAGTGAACACAGTCTGCTATGCACACGGAACAAAACAGGAATCCTATCAAGGAAAACTAGCAAACAATCATTTAAAGACTGAATCGCAGCACAAATGAAAATGGAAATGAATTCAGCTCCTACAATTTTAGTTCTGTCGTGCCTAGTAATGATTGGTATGCAACCTTTCTTTTAACATTTCATACACTAATACTTTGGAGACTATTATCTACCATTAACATCTGAAAAGATAGAAATAGCCTCTTCATCTGTCTAGTTCAGGACACTTGAATTTCTTGTGACTTCTTGCAATGATGATTTTAATTAATTAGCTTAAAAAAGGCATCAATTATACCCAGAATTATTGATCACTCTGATCTTTCTCATTCCATTGCAGTCCACTGAATACAAATATAGGTAAATTCTAAACCCAATACTGGTATGATACCTATTAGCAAAATATTAAACATATCTTTACATAAATCATAAAGACATCACTTAAAACTCATCAGACTTGGAAAAACAGGAATTAATTAATTTTGATCATTTAGAGAGCATTTTAAAGTAATTTTACAAATTATTATTCCAGCAAGTTTATATTAAGATGACACCATCAAAATATTGTGCACTTTTCCTTGTATGTCTAATACTAAATGGTAGTCTAACATCGTGCCTATCAGCAGAATTTAATGCAATAAACCAGAACACACCAAAATGTTTATGATCCAACATTTACCACAGTAAGTCCTTAGAAGATCGGTACCTGCAGCTGTGCTTTCAAGAGCTGTTGTGCTGTAATTTTCTCTTTTAGCTGCATCATTCTTTCAATTCGTTGGTTAACTTGCTGATCTTTCTTAAGTTCATTTTCATAAAATTTAGAACCCTGAAAGAAAAAAATCACAAAACCACTATGTTTTTCTTTTTTGTCTTTCCGTTGTCTTTAAGCAACCACATTTGATATTTAAACAGAGAAAACATAAAACACAGAGATGGTTTCTAATGCATGCTTTAGATTTTCATATAAAAATATACAAAAAAGACCACTGGTTCTTTACATCTCTCTCTCCAAACGATACACATATATTTCTCCTGCACAAAGGAGTTTAAGGAGTTATTTAGAGAACTCTGTATGTTTATTTAGTCTAACACTTGACAATAAAAATTTAAAAAGAGTAGATAAAGGTAAAACTATTCTTTGCAACACCTGCAAGGTATGGTGTACAAAACTCTTAAAAAAAATTTATTTTAGCACTTTTTCAGACTTCCACATAGCTTAATATATATGGAAATATATAATGACATTATATACGTCAAATTCACTTGTAGTGTTGAGTATTTTGTTGGCCATTTAATCTTGAAAGACACTGCAGAATCACAAGCTATTTGGAAGAGGATGATGAAAACCAAACGGGTATAAAAAAGCCCTATTGCTCTCAAGTACATAATTGTTCTTTCAAAAAAAGGCATGAACACAAAGAGATGTAATAAAAAGACAATAATCATGTACAGAATGTATAATGTGACTTTCCTTCCTGACTCAGAACAAAGAAAGGAGGGCATACAATTAAGTAGAAAAGATAAAAATTCAAAACTAGAAAATAAAATATTTTTCTTGTAACATGTCTTAGCTTTCAAGTGTAATAATATTTGCAAGAAAAGGCTTTTGTTGAACTACTTGGCCAAGTCAAGCCAGATTCAAGCATTTATATAAAAACCAAAAATACCCGCTTTCATAATGATTATAAAAAAGATGATGGCAGGACTGTAGTATGTTATGTTTCATTAGAAGAAATATCTAATTAGAAAAATTTAGGGTGTGTTTCCTTTGAATATCAGATATGCCTTTTATCTTTTCTCCCCTATGCCATCAAATGTGACTTGCTCAGACTCATTTAAAGAAATGAGTACCAAACTGTTGGTGTAGAAAGCAACCCAATTCTTGAGATTATTAGTAAGTTTTAATTTTTTTTTTCCATCTCTTGCAGTATTTCACAGTGGAAATGCCATAAAGCTTCTTGCAATACAGCTGTGGGTAGTGTCATTTTAAAGATTATAGAAACGCTTAAGGAAAAGAATCAATGCTTCTTTTTTGATTTCTTGATGTATATCTAACAATTATAAACTCTTGCACTTTTTTGACAGAAATATATTCTAGTAGATGCCTATATGTCAGTTTGAAAGCCTATTTTATAGTTCATTCTATTTCATACCAGGAAATGAAAGAGTAATTGCTATAACAAAATAGTTTATGTAAATATCATTATCTGGGATATGTCTGACAAAGCACTGTTTTCAAGAAAGAGTGAACACAATATGTAGAAGAAACAACTTATCAATAACAAGCTTGACAGCATATAAAGTATCATCAATGTGAAACTGCAAGCACAAAAAGGAAAAAGCTTGCTACTTAAGAACTGTTTGCAGCATGTGTTTTCTTTCTCCTCCTTTCTTCCTCTGCCCCACCCCTACAGATCACTATAGAGCAATAGCAATAGTGGTCAACACAGAATGCATGAGGAAAACATCAAAGCACATAATCTCGGGCCATGGTGACACCAAATCAAATACACACTTGTGCAAAGAAAAGTAAGAAAACCCTTAGTTTCTCAGATGAAGTCGTATTTGTTCTATTGGAACGCTCCAATAACAACTAGGAGGACAATTATTTCAATGGTTTGTAGAGTTGTGAGGGCCTCTGTGGATCTTTAGTACAAAGCTGCAGACGACTGGCCACCTCTCTTGAATACTGAGAAAACAGTCACAAAGGCAGCAAAAACTTGATTATAGAAAAACTCAATTACATCAAATTCATCAGTTACAGGAAGGTGACCAAAAGAAGTAAATCTGCTTGGCTGATTAACAATGGGGCGGACAAAAGGAATGGAAAGGGGGAGAAAAAGAGGAAGCTGCAGCCTTCACAACTACCTCAGGAAAATGCTGTAGTATTTATGTACTGCTTTGGACAAAAAGGGAGCACTTAAGCATATACTCAGTTGTCCTCCTCCATGTCCTTGTGGATGAATCCAACAATACTCCAAAGTACGCTAAACTCCCCTTCCTCCCCACATATAGATTTCTTCTAAGAAGATGCCATCCATATATACATGTGAGGGATAAAATTTAGGGAAGGGAGAAAGAGGGCCTTACAATACTGGACCACAAATAAAGCATCAGGAAAAAAGTAATCAAACCAACCTTGGTGGCTTCCATGATGATTTTATTGATTTTCTCCTTATCCAAACCCTGCATTCCAGCTTTGTTATCATTAAGGCCCATTCTAAGTAGAACTCCATCATTGCAAGAGCTGTTAGCAACTTTTTTCATGTCATCCATTGTATTTCTTGAAAACAAGTACCTGTTTTATGACTTAATATCTGAAAAAAAGTAATCAAATATTTATGTTTCAACTGAACAATAACAATAATTAGAGTTAAGAATTTTTTTTTTATTTATTGAATAAGTATTTTATACCTATTCAGAAAACAACATACTTATCACAAATATGAAGACTTGTATTCCTGCAAAGTGGCTGACCTGCAGACACACCACATCAAACTACCTATAACTCTATCAGTGTTTGTAGACAATAAGACTCTATTTTCTCATTAAATTAAAACCATTTTCCTTTAAAACCTCCCTTACAGAAATAATTGAGCACGAACCAACCGCAGGTAAAGGCTAGTACCTTATTTATGAACATAACATTTGTGCCTGTACATTATCCTGTCAGATGAAACATTACAGCCTTAAACACAATATACTGCTCACTATTACATGAAAAGAAAAAAAACTGCAATATTTTTAAATTGAAGAAAACCACTGCTCATTTGGTCATCATCCCTGCTCAAGACAACCACTAGAATCCTTTCCAGTAATTTCTAGCTCAAATTCAGAACCCTTGTTTGTGTCAAAACTCGTATTTTAAAAACAGATGGCTTCAATTAAAAGTTTTGAACAAAACCCTAATTCAGGGTAAAACTGGTGCACTTTTTTTTGCCATTAATGTGTTGAGCCATGGTATCCATCTTGTGGAACTTACCAAGCCCCTACTACTCAACTACAGTCATCAGTAATTTCTTATACACACAGATACTTCTGATATGTGAACTTCTGACATCTTCCCTTGTTCGTTAGGAAAGTAAATTGCTGAATCCTCAATAGGCTCTCATTATATGGTAAACTGTTTAGTTTTTAAATTTATCTCAAAAAATAAAGAAAGCAAATTTCATCTTCTGTAGCATGAATCAGTGGTCTTATTTTTGCCAGATTCAAACAAGCAGACTCACAGAACAGTTTGAGTTGGAAAGGACCTTTTAAAGATCACCAAGTCCAACCCCCTGCAATGAGCAGGGATATCTTCAACTACATCAGGTTGTTCAGAGCCCTGTCCAACTTGCCATCAGATGTTTCCAGCAATGGGGCATCCACCACTTCTCTGGGCAACCTGTCCCAATGTTTCACCACCCTCACTGTAAAAAAAATCTGATCTATACCAATCCTCCTCAATAAAACCATCACCCCTTGTCATACTGCAAGAGGCCCTGCTAAAAAGTCCAACTGTGATAATGACATAAATTATTTAACATGTATTTATTACTGAAAAAGCATAAAGAAACAATTTCTTCCTACCCCAACTCACTGACTCAAACCACTCCAGTTTTACTGTCATGCAGAATGGACACTCACGCCTCAACTTTACATTGCTCAGTGTGACAGAACCCTTGCTATTTGGAGAAGCACCGCCCCTTTAGGCAAATACACCAGTTTCCTTAATCACAAAATACACAAATGTAAGAGTGTGTCATTTTTGCATTAAATGCCACTTTCCCATGCCAGGACTTAAGGGGGCCCCTTAAGGGGGCCTCATTAACAACCAAACACAAGAAGGTCATTATGTATTTTTGTATTTAGAGGTGAATTTTTGTTACTGAAGAACCATATGAGTACCTTTTAAAAATTAATGATGGCAATTTTCCTGAGGTTCTTCTACTGAAACATACTAGCCAACTGAAGACAAGATATTAAAGAAAGCCATGTTTACAAAAAAAGTTCCATCAAAAATATCCGAATTTCAATCATATGCTATTAATTCACATTATTATTTATGGTGTCTGCTGAAAAATGCAAGATCGGTTACATAATGCTGTGTTTATATATAGTGTGTTGTATTACAAAGAACATAAGTTAATGTAGAGATCAGAACTCTTCTCTTAATCCTTTAGCAGCACTTGAGCTTCTGGGAATAGGAGTGGCTTCATAGCTCTTATGTGTATTTATCAAATAAAAGACTGCAATGCTGAACATCTTCATAAATTTGCAGCTACAGTAGGACAACCTCTTACAGTTAACATACACATTTATCAGAACATGTTTGCTAGACTTCAATCAAAGGAAAAAGCACTGCATCCCAAACAACATTCCAAAGTTCATCTCATGCTTATAAGCACCCCGGTATCAATTATCTCCCAGTAATTCCATTGTTACTGGCAATCTCTGATAAGTAACAGGCAACATTTCCAAGGAATATTTTCATCAAAGTAAATATCCCTCCACTATTCTCCCTGCTTATTTTATCATCATTGCCTTCTAGAAACAGGAATGAACATAAGATTGCTTCCATTTCTTATTCTAGTATTTTCAAAATGTTTTTAGCTGTTCCTTATTCCTGAAAGTGTCTTTCTCCCTAGCATGTACAAACCCTTCCCCTTCCTCATTCAGAGCACTCTTAAAGGCTCAGTTTATAGGAGAGGCTTTAAAAACTAATTTATGTTAGTCAAAAGAAAGTCTTCCCTATCGCATTGTTACATATCTAACAATAAAAAAATACCATGATAATCACAGTGATGGAAAAATAATTGTCTTTATAAAGTCTCATAAACAGTAATCACCTGGTATATTTTATCTTTTGAGCTTATTGTGTGGAACAAAATATATTGCTAGTCCTAGATGAGAAAAGGTATAAATATCAAATAATACCTAAGCAGAAGTTAAGAAGAAAATATTTATCTGAGGACATGAAATTAGTTCTTCACCAGAGCTTACAGGTGTACAGAAAACATATATGAAGAGAACCTGAACATTATCTTTCTTTCAAATGAACAGATCTGAAAAAAAAAAATCCGTAAAATATTTAACATATTGAAACTAATCACAATAGATAGAATAAGACAACTGATACAGTACTGTCAGATAAAACCAGTGCTCATTTGCCACAGGTGAAAATGAAAATATTTAAATGTAACAGAGAAGCCGCAGAGTTTTAAACTGTGAAAAATGTGAACAAAATGTCAATGTAGAAACATAGTAACTGTTTCAATTAGGCTAGAGAAAACACTGTACTTGTGGTGACAATTGCTTTGCTAAAAAGTTCGGAAAATGTGGGTAAGGGACTACAATCTAATGAAACAGTCTACACAGAGTGACATGCTTTTGGCATGCTGTTACCTCAAGAAGCTGTTGTGAGACCAAGCTGCTTCCTCTTATCCAAAACATGACATCTCTCTCAGTATCATAATGAGCAAGTAGGGTGTGAAACCAGAGGAGTCTGTGAAGGCAGTCTGCAATAATATACTACCCTATTATTCCTGTGACTGGGGAATGAGGGGAAGCAGGAAAAACATATGTAAGAGGAAGGAGGTAATTTTCCAATTGCTAGGGAAGGACTTCTAAAGGTAAAGACTTTGGCAGTGAATGTCAACAGTTAATGTAAAGCAAACCAACAAACAAGCAAAAACATTGAGAAGAACCACAAAACACCATTACTGTGTAGAAAGTTTTATGAGTAAGCTGGGATGCCTACAAGTGGGAAAAGATCACTTATTAAACCATAATCAAGCTCTTCTAGAATCAGGCACAGAAAATAAACTGAACTAGTAAGACGGGGTTATATAGTATTTGAAAGTGTCAAGAGATTGAAACAGCAATAAAAGTAGAGCAACAATTTAATTTCAAGTGCCTCTACCTTCATTCAAATTCTGCATTTTTTTTAACAGCTGACTGAGCCAACCTAAAGCAAATGGCTTGTATTTGATCCTGTGCCACTCCTCCAACTTGCCTTCACTAAAAATCCTCCAATTCCAGCAACAGAAACTCTGTATACAGTATGAAAAGTTAAATGGCTTTACGTTACAGTTTCCATGTAATAAAATAATGCAAAAGAGACAAAATATTTCTAAGAATATTCAGTTCAGTGGGTGTAGTGTTATTATGTACATTAACATTTGCAAAGTATGTTAACAATTTGTCTTTTGTTGACCATGTTAACAACATGGGAAGAACTATTAAGACTGCAAAATGACACCAGTATGGAAAAACTTGAAAAATAATTTATTTGTACACTGAGTTATTGTTTAATGCATGTAAGTTGTGTACCTATCCTCACAAATAAAACAAATCCTGCTATCTTTGCTATACAGATGCTCATGACAAAGTGAGATACAAAGAAGTTACTAAGAGACGCAATTGTCTACTTAGCCAGAGCTCAAAAACTAAACAAAGGAATCAAAACATATGGTATGTACACAAAATTTATACCCTAATTGTCCTAAGTAAGTCTTCATGGTATGCAAAAATAATTGAAGTAAATTTTGCAAATAGCAACACAAATATTAGAGACTCTTTCCCACATGATCTTTTAATTATTATCTTTAGGATGTCTAAAACAAGCATTTAAATTAAATATGTTTCTTAATTTCTGTAAAACTCATAGAAGTCTCCAATAGCATTGCATCAAAATCTGATACATCATTTACTGTAGCAAGAGCCCAAAAGAAACTTCCTATTTTCTCTCAATTAAAATATTTCAGAGATTCCTTTATTTAAACGCTTCCATTATAACTTTAGCAAGAACAAAGCAAAATTGTAACACCTAACTTGATTTACAAATGTAGAGAATAGATAAAGCAATAGCTTCTGCAATCCTGTCATTAATAGGCTACATCAGAAGAAAACTAATATCACTCATCACTTCAATGACAAGGTCAAGGTGTTAATAGCTCTGTAAAAGCACAACAAACAATTACAAAGTTAGGACTTCATCCAGTTTGGACCACAAATAATCACTCCTCAGAGTTTTGGCTAAAATCAAGCATGGTGTAGAACTGATCTCCATGTCCAAAAGTTACATGCCCTAAAGTTAGGACTATACTGAAAATACCAGAGAGAAGAAAAAGACAGAAAAAAACTTCCTTTCAAATACCCCGTGTCTTTTATTTTTCTTATGATAACTTAAAAATGACCCATTATCAAAAGCACCCCGCGCTCACTGCAAGTGCATGTGGAAAAATTTCTTCCTCAAAACCATTAAGATAATCACATCCATGCTGGAGATAGTGTTGAGTAATGTGAAACTCCTAGAACACTTCATAAGCATTCAACAGATCCTCAAAAGCCAAATATTAAATAATCCAGCTCTGTTATCTCTTCAGTAAAAGGGCAATTCTGAAGATTAAGACTAAAAAAACCCAATTTCAGTTACATCAAAAACTTTGCTGGGCCATCACCTCACCATAATAAACAACTGAGCCAATCAAAAACCTCATAAGCTAAAACAAGCAACATGAGAAAAATAAGCAAGCTGGATAAGAGCATTTTCCTAGTGAGAATGCTACCAAGAAGAAATTTACTAATAAGCATTCTTTGCAGAAACTTTCTTTCATATTAACATGGAATTCAGCCCAGCATTGTAAATGGGTTCCTATACCAAACCCCCTAAACCAATGGGGGGTTACTGTTCTACATCTCAAACAGAACAGCTCATATTCACCTATTTGCAAAACCTTTTGGTTTATGTAAATGTAAAATATAAAATATACACCAAAGATATTTTCTACATTTCCTATGCTTTGGTTTGCATCCCAGACTGGTATTGGCACAGGCAAATATGATTGTTTTTGAACTATACATAACTGGAAGACTGCTCTTCCAGAGCACACCTGCTAAACGACAATTGTTAATGTAGGTGCCCTCCAACAGATCAAACTACTATAGTCTGAAAAAAACACCTCTCAAAACATGTGTAAGAAGAACTTCAAGTCCTCAGCACAAAACCTTTCCTTTACAAATCTACTCCCACTGCACCCCATGCTTGCTAATATGGGTATGGCCTTATCTCATTAAGAGCAACAGACAGTATGTTATGTTTTTAAAAAGCGGTCAGAACATTAGAAAGAAGGGGTAATTTACATAAGATATGCACAATTACAATACAGCTTTTGGAAGAACATAAGCTGGTGACACTGTGTTGGAAAACAAGATACATTAGGAGCATGTGGCAGATATAAACAAAAGTCTATTACCTGGCACAGCCAATACATTATATGAAAAGCTGAAAAGGCAAACCTTTTAGCATTCAGTATTTTTTCACTCAAAGTTTGTAAAATGCTAGCCACAATTAATAAACAAAACAAATACTCTCTCTAAAAAAGATGGGTATGTTGGTTGAACAACCTGAAAAAACATCTACCCAGCGTATTTTTAGTTTGTAACACTTGATTGATTCAATCTTCTGGAGGGGGAAAAGAAAAAGCAAGCTTCCTCTGTAACTAAGTGAATAGTTCCAAATCCAAAGCACGACAGGGAATGTCTGTGTACATGCTACTGTCACTGCTAGAAGGACTTGCTCAGACATGTCTCTTCAGCTCCTGCTCCTGAAAAGAAGTTCATTCAGAATTTAACTGGGAAAATGCAACTGGCTTTACAGGTCATGCCAACTAACTTCAACAACATATTGCAGAAGAACAATAAATTATTCTCATACATATCAATACTTACAAAGCCTGTTTGACAAATACAGTACATTGAAACAGAAACTAAGGAGAAAAAAATGCACTTGGTTTCTTCCCAAACACGTAGTGAATCAAAAGACGTTTGGTTTTGGCAACATTTTATACATTAGTAAATTGTCTAAAGTAGCACCCACAGTAGACTTCTGTAAAAGTTTTTTCCTGTACATTGCAGTGATTACACACATATTGAGATGTCTATGACTACTTTTATTTCTAATAGTTTAGGACAATGATGCTGCCTTTTGAATCATCCTCTGTTCTGCATTCATTGTAAATATCTTTATATCTGAGACTTTGAGCAGGTATGACTACTTTTTAACTTTTAACTGCTCTATATCGAGAATGCATATAAGTAGATGTGTCAATGCTCTTTCAAAAAAATAATGAACCCTCAATGGAAACTTTCAAACAGCCTAACACAGGAAAATTACACAATGGTTTGTCATAAGGACGAAGCCAGAGAAAACAGAATTGTGCAGCATTGCTCTTGCAACAAGAGCAGAAATGTATCTTCCCAACCCGAAATTTCCTCAACCAACATTCTTTAACACACTTTTCCCCCGCCCAAGAAATCAGGAGAAAGGAGATGAGTTAGTATGAACCTTAAGTCTTTCCCAAACCACTATATTCGCTGTTCACAAATCGTGAAGTGACAGGTGCAACAGGGGTTTTTTTTTTCCATTCAACAATTATATCTCCACCCATAAATATCGACGAAAACACGTATTTCATACTAAGTCTGAAGAAAAAAAACCACCGCTTCGTTCCCTCAACTACGAAAGCAGCTTAATAAATGGAAGACAGGACACCTGTAGTACCTGGAACCGAAGCCGAACGCTGACCCATCACTGCCCACCCAACGCCTTTGGGCGCCGCCGGGGAAGCAGAACACGGACGGGTCCGGACGTCTCGCCCTCCCACCTCGTTTCACCCAGAACCGGCAGCATCTCCCGCCCCTTCCTGCCGCATCCACCATCTTTGATTAGGGAAAAGTTTGGCCCTCGCCCCCCTCAACTGTCCCCCCTTCCCCCGAGTCCTGCCGGTTTGAGGCGAGGAAGAGAGGCTATATCTCCTCGCCCTTGAAAGCAAGTAGAGCCGGAGAGACGCTTTGCCTCGCTAAAGACAAAGCAAATACCTCTGCACAAAAGACAAAGCAAACATCGCCCCAGGCAGCACCGTCGCCCTTGGTAGCTGAGTTCCCCTCACCCGGGGGCACTGAGGCGAAACCCGCCGGCGCCACCACAGGAACGACGAAATCAAGATGGCGGCCGCGCGCCGCCGGAGTGAGACTACAACTCCCAGCACGTCCTGCGGCACAAGCGAGGGGCAATGGCGCCCGGACTCACGGCCGCGTGGGGCAGGACTACAACTCCCGCGGGGCGCCGCGGCGGGGCGGGGCGCTCGTGGATGATGGCATAGGGCGCCCGCCTCACCTAAGATGGCGGCGGCGGGAGCGCGCTGAGCGGGTGCCCGGCCGGCGGACGCGCGCTCGCCCCTCCTCCCCTCGCTGTCCCGGTGTTGTGGCTCTGGCCGCGGGCGGGGTCTGCGGGGCCGCAGCTAGGGAATCCCGGGGCTGCGAGCCTGGTTGCCGGCCGGTCGCTGGCAGGGGCAGGCGGCGCACGGTTGGCGGCACCCGCTCGAGTAGAGCCTGGCGCTCCGGTCCCTTCGGCAGAAGAAGGCTGCTGTGGGCGGGGGCCGCTCCGGCTCTTTCCCAGCTCGGCGGTGGCTGTGGCTTCGGTCTCCATGTCGGACAACCAGAGCTGGAATTCCTCCGGCTCCGAGGAGGACCCCGAGACCGAGCTCGGACTGCGTGTTGAGCTCTGCGGGGTGCTCAGCAAGGTAGGTCGCCTCTGCTCCATTCCTGCGCCCTGCCGCCCCCCATCCTCCTCGCTGTCAGGCCCGATCGCCCCGGGGGCTGGGGGCACGGGGCCCGGTGGCGGGGGGGCCGGGCGGCTCCGCGGGCGGCGCTGGCACGGCCGGNGGGCCCCGGCCGGAGCGGCGCCGGGCCTGAGCGTCGCGGCTACCTGGGAGCTCCCGGAGGCACCCGCAGCCAGTCGTGTCTCCTCGGGAGCAGGCTTTGAGTGCGAGTATCAAAACAGGGCGATGAAATACTCCTGCGGCAAGAGATAACGGGAGGAGCGGAAAAGGAAAATGGCTATACGGCTTGTTTCCCCTTTTAAAAATAGCCATAGTTATTTTCTCTTTTATCACTGAAAATAAGGTGACTTCCGAGCATGTGTCGGTTTATACTGGGAAATTTTATTTTCAGAAGTACTTTGGAATAGAGTATTGAATTACTCAGTTTTTATACGGATATCTTATTTTTTTATTACAGAAAGTGTAGTAAGAATAACGTTGAAATATCTGTAGGATTAAAGCACTATGTTTTGAATTTTTTTCTTCTATGCGATAAAGCTAGGCACAAGGCAACGTAGGAGGCACGGGATACAGAGATCTTACACTGCCCTGAAAGCGTAGAAAACAGCCATAACTGAGTTCACACTGTTGTGAGGGACTTTGTGAACTCCTTCCAGCCTGGAGATGTTTCTAACGCTAGAGATAAGAGGACCGGTTAGGAGAAGGGAAGGATCTCTGCTTTCATTTTTAAGATCTTATCTAATAGTGGATGGGGGAAGGAAGGGATGAGATGGATGTGAGATGGTGTTAGAGCAGTTACAATATGAGATTTTTGTTTGTTGTACTTTTGCTGTTTAGTTTGCTTTTTTTTTTTTCACAGCAAAGTTTTCCTTGGGTAAGATGCTTCCATCGTTAGAAAGGAAGTAATTTGTGGGATGTAATTAATTTTATGTTAGCAAATTAAATACAAAGTCCAGGTGCTCTTTCTCAGTGGTGTAGCAGGTGAAGCCATAGCTTCAGACATTTTAGCTGAGGTACTTGCAAACTTCTTACTTTTCTGGATGACTATGCTCAGTGTAGCAGAGGCTGTCCCATGAGAACCCAGAATTTAATCTGAGTAGTTAAGTATGGTGAAACCTGTGACAATGAATATGTTTGAGGGGTAAGGTTACCTTTTGTTAGTTGATACCTCAGTAATTATTGAGGTAAACTAATCAAAATGGAATGTTAGCATACTGAATTTTCTACTAAGGAAATACCTATTTTTAATGACTTACTGTATATAGTCGAGTTCTAAAATCATAGAAGTAGGCTGCAGTTCACTGTGTGCATAGTAGTTTTAGTAGTTCTGCCCTTCAGTAAAGAGAAAACCTGTGAAGGTAATGGAGTAATTTGGTAAGAGAAACTTGTTAGAAGTATATCCTGCTGGTCTTTTGAAATGTATTGAAACTCTAGGCTTTTATCCACTGTATTTCCTGCTAATGATTTTAAGGTGGATACAAAGAAAGAACTTAAGTGGAAGAGGCTTTCAGGAAGCATGAGAATCTAGATGCTTGGAAAAACACTGGTCTTTTCTCTGCCAAAACCTTGTGCCTACCCAAGTATATTTCAAGGCGTCTCTTAATTCATGGCACATTTGGATTGCAACAGCAAGCTTTGATTGCAACAGCAGATGCAAGATTCACTGTTCTATATGTTTCTGTTAACTTTTTCAGAGAAGGGAAGGTGCTTTTCCTTGCTTTTTTTCCCCCCAAGATAACTTTGGACTCTGCCTTTCACATCCTGGGAGGAGTTGGGAACATGAGAGATAAGAGGAAGACGGGAAATAATACACCTCTGTGACCACTTGTGCTGCCACTTCATGCACCAAGCACATTTGAGACTTTCTTTAAGTAATGCTGTATTTAGCAATTAGATGTATTAGGGCTGAAAAAGAGCTTTATATTTTAAAAGCAAATCAAGGTCTTGCTTACATTTGAAAATTGTTAAGAATTTCTCAGCTATAATTTTTTTCCGTAGACCTCATCATCTTATTACTGAAGTTAACATGTAATTATGGAATACGTGTTAACTAATGTATGTAGTACGAAGCAGGAACGAGACTGTTAGTTGACTTTTCCCCCTCATTTTTTAGATTGCAAAATAATGAATGATGGATAGACTTAAATGTTAACCAGAGTTTTTCATCAAAGAGCATTTGTCAAAATCAAAGAAATGCTTGTGTGATAAGATTGGTTTCAATGCCTTTGTTTCTATTTTTATCAAATTTATGACATATGCACCATGATTGATTAATAAGTATCAGTGTATTGTCAGAATTACAGGATAGTCCTGATTTTCTGTCAGTGTCAGATGTGTCTATGAAGTTCATATGAGTCTACAAAGTGCAGTCAAATGTTGCAAATATAAGAATAGTAATCAGAACTTTTGGTCACTTCTTACTAGATCTCTCTAGGATGAATCCAGAATTTGTTCCCAGAATATTGGTTTTATTCAGTGTGTGAATGTGGAGTCCCTAGAAAAATCTGAATAGCAAAAACATGATTGGATGTCTGCTGATAACCAAGTATCTTCTTAGTGAAAGTAGTTAGAATTAAAACCTAAAGCTGCATCTATGGGCAATATTAAGTTAATAAAGCACTGAGTCCTCTAGGCACTATGATAGTTATTTACTGTGCTGTGGGATAATGGCATGTTTGTATTTATATGAAGAGAACTTCATGTCATATTTTATATAAAATAAATTATTCTGTGTTCTGCTTAAGTCTTTTGGCCTAGCTCCAGATTTTAAATCAGGTGCCTAAACTCACCTTAGTTATTAATGTTTGATTTTTTTTCCCCCTCCCCTGTTTTCCTCAATTTGTGTCGGTATGTTTATTACCTTTATTGTGACGGACCCTGGCAGTGCAGTTGGAATCCAGACACCTGTTGTCTTATTGACCCTTCAAAATAGCTGCTTTTTTGTTGCTCTAGGAGTTTGTAAAATTATTCTAGGAGCTCTGAGCAGAAAAAAGTTCTCATTTGGGAAGAACTTGTAAAAATAAGTTGCCTTTTTCTTCGGGTGCTCAAAAGCCTAGAAAATATCCATCATTCTTTTATTGTTGTCTTTCCATTGGCTGATCTCTGGAAATTTTTTTTGCAGTGGACCAACTACATTCATGGGTGGCAGGATCGATGGGTAGTTCTGAAAAGCAACACACTCAGTTATTACAAGTCTGAAGATGAAACGGAGTATGGCTGTAGAGGCTCTATCTGTCTGAGCAAGGCTGAGATTACAGTAAGTACAGTTTTATTATTGCCATCATTCATGTTTTGAGGCACTATATATTTGTGTCTGGTGAAAGCAAACATTCTTTTAGGTCATCTGCTTGTGACAGTGGCATCAGTGGAGCATTGTGGAGCAGGGCAAGGAATTCCTGATGTGAAAACAAACTCTTTTTAATTTGTGGCTTCAACAAGCAACTTTTCATTTCTTATATTAGAGGGTTTTGTGGGTGGATAGACTGTTTGCCTCTGAAGGCTACAAAGCTTTTTCCGTGGGTCAGTTTAAGACCCCAGACCAACTTCCCAGAGGAGGTACCATCCTTCACAGTCTTTGCTCTAGAAAGAGGGTAGTGGTTCTTTGACTGTGATTCTTGACTTTCTGAACACAACTGTGTAGGTTTCCAAAAGAAAATGTTCTTTTCTGTGCTTCCTTCTCTGAACAAGTTAGTGTGTTGCTGTTTTTGTCAAATGCTAAAAGAAGGCCTGGATTAGACTGGTAAGAATTAAGAGCCTATATGTAAATGAGCATAGGTGTTATGAGGAGCGGCTGAGGGGGCTGGGGTTGATTAGCCTGGAGAAGAGGAGGCTGAGGGGGGACCTTAATGCCCTCTACAACTACCTGAAAGGAGGTTGTAGCAAGTTGTATTTCAGTCTCTTCTTTCAAGTAGTAAGTAGAATGATGAGAGTAAATGCCCTCAGGTTGTCTCAGGGGAGGTTTAGATTACACAGTAAAAATGGTTCATAGAAGGGGCTGCAAAACATTGAAACAGGATGCCCGGGGTAGTGGTGGAGTTACCATCCCTACAAGTGTCAAAAAAAGTGGATATGACACTTGATGGCATGGTTTAATGGTGAACATGGTGGTGCTGGGTTGATGGTTGGACTTGATAACATTCGAGTTTCTTCCCAACCTTCATGACTCCATGAAATCTTAAAAAGACGAATTGGCCTTAGAAGATTAAAAAAATCTGCTTTTTTTGGCTTTCAGAATTATAATACACATTATGACTAATGATTGTCAAAAAGCATACTGTAGACTTTCTGCAATACCATTAGTCTGTCCAGTTATGTGATTTATAGTAAAAATAGCTGGACTTTCATGTAGCACACAAATTCCTGAAGTAGTGGTATTAAATCTTAGCATGTATGTTCTTATTCCATCAAAAATGTGGAGTTTTTCAAGTTGAATTAAGGATGACGGATGAGAAGTATTCTTCCTTACTAGTAATCAGCTTACTAACAGAATTTTATTAAACACCTCTTGATTTGAGAAAAAAAAAAAAAAAAAAAGACTGGATTGATTACATCAATGGGATGTATTTTGGAGACAAGTTTGTGAAGAAAAGGAGGTTTTTACATTTAGATGTCTAGCAAGTATTGTAGTCATTTAAACATTTAAACAGATCATGTAGTGTATTTAAACTGGTTTTTTAAACTGTTTGCACTTCTAAAACTTCTTCAAGATGTGGCTTAATCAGGAATTTATTGTACATGACAGTCTCTAGGAGTTCTCACTGAGGTGTATCTATGGCAGTCTGTTGAGCCTATGATCAGAACTTCCAAAAATCTCTCAAGAGGCAAGAGCTTAGCATGCCAATCAGGCAGAGACAGGAAGGTGCTGGCAAGGATGTAGCCAAAGGGCATCTGCAGGCATGCTGTACAACACATCTCAGCAGCCTGAGTTCCAGTTGTGGTGGTGGAGTGAGAGGTTATAGTGATACTGCCATTACTGCTGGAATGTTTTGGTACATTGCAGTTTACTAAGGGAAGCTGGCGAGCATGTCTTCAGACTAGGATGTACGTAACACTAGAACTTCTTACAGGTAACTTTTTTCTTTGTCTCTCTGGCACTTGTTAGATCTGGTAACTTGGAGTTGGATTGATGTATCTGTTTTTAAGTTCTTGAACTTCTTGAATACATCGAGAAAGAATTAAAAGCACCCACAGTTATAAAGGTTAATTGAAAGTTTTAGTTCTGTTTTTGTTCAGGCTCGTGCTTTGTGAATGGTATTTGACAGTTCAGTTGATAGATGGTATTCCTGAAAGCTAGTAAGTTCCAGTTAGTTATATCTAGCTGCAATTAAAATTATTTTTGTGAAAATTTTAGAAGCTGAGGAATACTATTAGATCATTTCATGTCTCTGGGATATAGAAATATACTTTTGAAACTGTCTTGTAATTACTCTGTCCTTGTTTTTCAGAGGTTGTACTTTTAAGCCAGAGTTTTAGCATCGATGCTTCTGGTTTGATAGTTGTTTAGTAGCAAATTGAATATTGTATTTTTTTAACTTAAGTTTTCAATTGAAAATTTGTTATGTTCAAAGATAAATGTTTAAGATATTCTTCCTGAGATATATAGGTGATTTTTACTTCTCTATCCCTGTAATGTCTTCAGTAACTATAAGCTTTCCAGCATGTATTTAAATGCACAGAAAAACACCAATAGCTGATAAAATAAGTGTTGAAATAAGGTATTAAAACTACCTTTGCTGTCAGTGGAACTTTTTACTGAATGATTTGTAATTAATTTTGTAAGGAGGGGATGTCAGGTTTCGTATTGGCTTAATGTTCAGTTGCACTGATTTGATGTAGTTGAGATCTTAATCTTTTCTATTTTTCAACAATCTTTCACTAACTATACTGTAAGTTCAGTTTTTCTTATCTTGCTGATCCAGAGTCAGATGTATTAACTACTTCTATCTCAACCTGTTGTATTTTGGTTAAGTTTTCTGTAGGATGAGATGGTGTTGATAACTGTAATGTTCTCTTGTAGGAAAGGGTGGCTGGATTTTCATAAAGCTTTCTTTTAGGCACTTGGATTAGGTATGCATGTTTGAATCCAATGGGGAATGTAATGATTTTCTGAGCATAATTAATTCTACTGTTACTATAGAATGACCAGATTTTTTTAATATATAAGCATAAATTTGGAAGGTTGCTGTCACTGAGTAGTCTTACTGTACTTTCAGCAATGAAGATGAGTCTAATTATAAGTTGTAGTATTAATTGAGACATGAGTGTTGTGTGCAGAAACCCACAGTTGCTTCTGCTCTTGTTTAATCATTTGTATTGCACTGGGTAGGGATTGATAGATAATTTTACAGGAATATTTTGTAGGACACTCATCTCTTCCCTTTATTTGATGAAAGAATACTAATTAAATTTATGCTTATTAGCATGGCTTTTTTATATGTTTCAAGTGCAGAATTATATTGTCATACATCCAGAACAGGTATGGCCGTGTGACAGTAACCTTTCATTGAATGAAAAATGTGGTATCTGGTTGGACTACTGGGACTGAAAGGAGCTGATTTCTCTGGAACAGAGGAACAAAGGATGAATATTTATTGTATACTCACTGGATTACATCAAGTAATGAACTGGCCATATGAATTAAGTTTGGGGAAGGATGATGAAAGTCAGTATATGATGCTAACTGACTTGCTTTTATCCACATAAGACAAAATACCTCAAAGATGTTTAATTGGTTTATAACAGGCTGGAGGCTGAAACTGAAGATGAAAGTTCTGCTATGTGGTCAGTGTATGAGATGAAATGATGCATACTATAAAAAGTTCATATATGGACAAACTTAAGCTTTGTTATATTAATCTAGCCTGGGCATATTAAATTACTGCTGTTGATGGTAGTCAGTGCCAGTTGGTCCTTATGAAGGATACCTTTCTTTATTTTAAAGCTTTGTAGTTTATTCATTCTTGAAGTCAAACTTCCAGTGGGGAATTCTGTGTACGAGGTTAAGAATGGATGCTCATGGCAGTCCTGTAAGTGTGGATCCCTTGGGCATGGTTTTAGAGTTGAAAGGTCTAGGATCTGTTATGAAAACAACAAAAAGAAAATGCCCTGTAGATCTGGAAGTCCAACTTTCAAGCAACCTGGTCCATAAACTTGTACTGTCTTTGCTTTGATTGCTGTATCTGTTCTTATAGTGTCATCACCACTGTTGTACAGAGTGACTTGCACTAATTCATGTAGTCACAGCATGATAAATCAAGAATAATATGGTATGCTGTGCCCCCACTTCAGGCAATCTAAGAGGAAGGCCAACACTAATTTAATCTTGGTAGGAATTTATATTAATACACTCTCAAATCTCTTTATGGAATTCTTAATAGCAAAGTGTTTATCTGATGAATTCTAGGGGGTTTTGCCTGGTCAGAGTAGCTCTTCTGCATAGATCTGGATGGAGGATATTCAAAAATGTTTAGAGAAATGTAATGCTTGGTAAGATTTTAAGAATGCTTAAACTCAGCTATACATGAAATTTGTAGTTTTTGTCCCTAGAGGTGACTACGTACACAGGAAGAGTTCCAGAAGCTTATGTTCCAACTTAAAATTTAAGCTTTTCTACTTATAGAATCTATATTTGCCATGTTGCTTTAATCCAGTGATTGATATCCATTTTCTTTCCTGTGTATATTATTTATGTAGAAAAACCTTTCGGTTTTAGTTGCTTAAACCAGATGCAGTAACTGTGATGCAATGGTTTTCCTTGGGTTTGGTTATACTGCAATGATGTATATGCATATCAAAACCTTTATGGTTTCTGGCTTGGGGTTTTTGGAGTAGTTTGTTTTTATTGTGTTGTAAAGAGACAATTAGCTCTGTGGAAATGCTTGAACTAGGACTGAGCAATAAATTCAGTATGCATAGTGGAGATACTTTCAAGTAAACTAGTTTGTTGGGGCTATTTTCTTCCAGAAACAGCTATTAGAAAGCACAGTTGCTTAGTGAAGTCAGTAATGATATTTTATATTAATATAAAAATTGAAACCCAGCCATTTAGCTTTAGAATGAACTTGTAAAAGGTGTGGGGGTTGAGTATCTATTGTGAATCTCTGAAGCTCAGGAAAAGCAAGAAGATAGAAAATGGAAGTCTGTCTGAGGGACAGCTTAGTGAATTGTCTTAGCTTTTTTCCCTCCCGAAGTAGTAATATATTGTTGTTGTAAAGAATCTCATAAATATTCATTTTATAAATTAGGACAGATGTAAACATGAGTTACTTTCAGTTTACAAAAGGAACAAGAACACTGTACATGAAAGAGCTAAACTGGCAGTTTTTGATTTTAAATTTCTCATTTCCTTATATAAAAGTCTGAAGAGAGACTGACATGTAATCAGCCACTAAAAATAAAAAACTTAATCCACTTTTTAAAGATATGGTTAGTTGAACAGCCACCTTTCCTCACTCCAGTAGTATTTCTGTTTTATTTATAGAGTGATACTGACCACCATTAATAATTGGACACTTGTGAGAGGACGTACAGATTGACATTTTTAAAAATCTCTTGGGAAGTTAACAGAAAATGCTTCATGCGTTCATCAATTAAAACACATGCAGAACCTTCCTATGAGTTTTTTTCACAGAAGCATCAAACCCTACAAATCTCTAAATTTTATAATAAAGATATGTATTTTTAATTGAAGGAGATGTCTAGAGAAATGTTCTTAGTAGCGTGAAGAATCATGTCTTGCAAAACAGACTTTCAAAAAGTCAACTTGACATTTGCAGTATATTGATGTGTTTCTTTTACACTTTATACAATGTGAAATCTAACAGTATTTTGGACTCAGTTGATGTGGTCGTGTATAGAAGTGGTATAGAAGAAATAAAGTTTGGATTTACTTTTTTTCCTAGCTACTGTGTCAAAATTTGATCTTGCTAACATACCTGTTTATGCTAACAGAATGCTGTAATTGCAGTTTGTATTTACTGTTAGGTTTGCTTGAGTTTGTTGCTAGTTAAGTTGAATGGGAACTCACAGGTTTTAGTTTGTGAAAGTTTTTATTAAAAAGGCTAAGCCATAAGTCCACGCCCTGGGCAGAAACACTAGCAGTAAATTTGTAGTAATTGCTAATTGCTTGGGAAAATATTGTTTCCAACTGTCTGAGGCTGGAAAACAATCTGATGTAGCATGATGTGATGGGCATTTAATTGAATAATTAATTTTCTGTAATTTGATAAAGTGCCTTCTCAGCCCTAGTTGCTACTAAAAAAATGACCTGAGTAAACTAAGACTTATAATACAAGCCCTAACTAGGTTGGGGTTTATTTAGGTCATGTGGCAATTAGTACTGTTTGGCTTTGATGTGCGTCTCAATCAAGTAGTTAAATCAAGACTGGTGGGAGATTTTGGCTAAATGGAAAATGGATATTCTAAACAGAGGCAATTGTGGTTAGGAATACTTACTCATATGTGAAAGGCCTGAAGCAATTTTGTTCCAGAGAGGAAAACGCCAAAGAGCAACAGGATAGGGAGGAAGGGAAAGGGAGTAAATGCCTAGGAGATAATGACACTGGGCTGCTGCTGGTGCAGCATGTGGAAGTTCATTGAAATACAGGATTCTCCCGGACAATTAGTTTTGACATCCACATCCTTTGTACAAATTTGTGTATGCCTGTAAGTTACCTGAACCAGCCATTGATGGGTTGATATGAAGTGAAAATGTGTATAAGTCAAAGTTCTATGAAGTGCTAATACTAGTGTCAAGCAAAAAACAATTATTTGGCAAGGTACAGAAATGGATGATTTCTTCTGTAGTGTATATTGGAGAAATTAAGTCAGAAATGGAAAAATACACATTCAGATCAGCTCAGTGAGGCTGTTCTTTGTACTATGATGCAGGTTCTAAAATTATTGAGATGTAAGAATCTACAATGTACATTTACCAAATATTTTACCATTACTTAATGGTAAAATTACTTGCTGAAGAATTAGTCTTTAGTATTTGAATATAATCATATGTTACCACACTCTTGAAATTAGGGCTGTAATCCAGCAGTATTTCTGTTGTTTTATTATCAGTGAGAATATAATTCCCCAACATGACTTTTTTATTAAGATAATTAAATTCTAACACTTTTCATTATTTGACATACACTTCAGGGTCCTAATTCATGCCTGTGGAGCAGTATATTGGAGCAGTTTCATGCTGTGGGGTATTTCTCGCAGATGTATACCAAGTTTTAAATAATTTCCATGTTTTAGGTATTAAAGTTAGGATTTTCTAGCTCAGCAAATTTTTTTATGCTACTTGCAATCCTTATTCTTGCTTAATCTGAATTTCTGTGCATTTTCGTAAGATTGATTTATAGTTGATTTCTTGTTCATCAATACGGTTGGTTCATATGTCACCCCCTCCAGGGCTGTACTGTTGCTCAACAGTCCTCATAGGCAAGTTGCTGTTGTTTATCTGATGTGTCTTGTGATAGCTGTTAATGACGTTTTCAACAGCTCTATTGAGGATTTGTACAATATTAGACCTCACTTTTGCATATGAATTCAGAGAATACTAAGTCAAAAAGAATACTTTTCATCTACTAATAGGCAGCTGCAGCCATCCCTTTTTTAGATGCTTCATGAAGTTGCTTGCTTAACTGCCCTTTCTGTTCATACATTCAAAATAGTTTGTCATAGATGACTGCTTGAGTGTTGTTTTCTTCTTCTACTAGTTCATCTTCTTGCCTCCTCCTTTGGGCATATACTTTAGTTGCTGTTTTGTTGTATCTTGTTGAATTCTAGTTAGCGTGAAATCAATCAAATAATGTGGCCTACTTCACCACTTTTTAAATCTGTTTGATGTGTCTTTCAACTGAAGTCCATCATTCCTTAGTTAAGAGGACTAGTTGGAACAGAATTTACTACCCCAGGTCTCCAGGTGCTTAACTGAGGTTGTATTGTAACTGGTGTCTAATATACTCTTAAAGCTTTTTAAGTTGCTGTCTTTTAAGGACAAGTGTTGCTCTTTCTTAAGTTCTCTTTTTCAGCTCTTTCAAAACTAATTATGTGTGCATATATAGATCTACGTATACACATATGCAAATATATACATATATATATACATAAAAAAGAATTAGAGGTAGCTGTGATGGCAGAGTTTAGACTGACAATTCAGGTCAATTTTAAACTTTAGAATGGAAGCTTTTAGACTGATACTCATTAGCAACATGCCTTGTCCTTTTAATTAGTTCTTACACATTGTTAATTATTGCTATACATCAGTTATTACACAGTAATCATTATCATTTTGTATTCAAAGCAGTCACTTATACCTGACTTACATCCTAAATTATCTGTAACTATGGAGTACCATTTCTAGCCTGATACCTTTGTTCTTGATGGTCCTGGTTGCTGAGGCAAAGGTAACCTAATTGAAGAATTCTTCAGTGAGGGATGAGGAAGGTTGGATGACAGGACAGGTATAGAACTGAAGTATGCATCTTTTGCCAAAACACACACACACAGGCCCAAACTAGGATCTTTTGTAAGCATCTTTTAATTGGGGCACCTGATGCTGGACTGCATGTGGTGTGATGGTGGAGGGGTGTTCCTTTCCCAGGCTGCACTTTCCCTGCCCTGTTGCTCAGCTGTTTGGGTTTTTTCTTCTAAGTAGCCGCTGCTACCAAGAGCAAAACCAGCCTTCCCAGCTGTGGAAGTTGCATGTTTTCACTGACTGGTATTTGACCATTAAGGAATTGTTTATGGTTCTGGGGCTATCGCTTTTCATCTGTGTCTATAGTTTCAAGGTCTTTGATGTCTCATGCTTAAATTTTGTATCATAACAAGAGACACCTGGTTCCAAAGTCTAGTTCATAGAACCAGTTTTCATAACAAGATAATGAGATCAGCTCAGGACTGGGAATTGCTTAGTTAGCATAAGTCCTGTTGCTAGTAATGTTAATAGTGCATTTATAGAAATGGTTATACAGTTGTACTTTGTTAAGTTGCTTATGTTTGGATTCAAACCAAGCTAATCTTAGGTCTTAGTGTGGTGCTTTTGCAGGTACATCAGGCCTCTGTTCTAGCTGGAATGCCACTGATTTCCTAGAACCGGAATTTCCATTCCCATCACCATGAATCTAAGTCCAGAATGTTCTACTTTCTACTCTGTGTCAGCTCAGTATAGTGCTGTGGAGCATGGCTTTTCTCTTAGGGTAGAGTAACTTCTTTGGATATTTACTCATTATTTTCTTGTGAAATCCATATTGTTCTCTTGCCACTGGTGTATGTGAGAGTGTTGGGTCTCCTGTGCCACGCTGCAGTACATTGTGTGAGGTCCAACTAAATTATTCAATATATAAATAGTTATTTTAGGAGTGCAGAAGTGCGAGTGTGGTTCCTGCTCCTATATTTGACTGTCCATTGAAATTAAACTTTAAAAAAAGTGGCTCAGACAGTGTTTTCTGCATTCTCTAAAGTTGATACAAAATTGCTTGGCTTCCTTCCTGATTAATAACTCTAGCTTCTTGCTGTATATTATGTGATTCCGAAGAAGTTTAACATGGTGATTTGTAATCAATTCTAGCTTGATGTTCTTCCATAGTATAATACTCTTGCGGTTTTGTTTGTTTTTTTTTTTTTGTGGCTGATGCATGTTGTTGGTGGATAATGCAAATATTTTGTTCTAACTGGAAACCTGAGAAATATCATATGAATTTGTCTGCAGGGGATTCACTTGGACTTGGTTCTCACTAAAGCAATAACATGTATGCTTCCATTTCCATAACTGATAGTTAGCTCTAAAGGTAAGTTTTATGAGTTAGACCAAATTTCAGGATCTTCAGACTATGTTTAAACAGGACAGGCCCATTAGGTGTATCCTGATTTCTGTGTGTCTCTAAATCTGTTAATACCAATTTACTAATCCTTGGAGCTTTTACATGGATCTCTAGTCACTATCAGATTACTTAAGGTGGCGGCTGCAAGTACATGCTGGTTTACAACTATTTCAGCCTTGCCCTCTTTCTTCTAATAACACGGTGCCTTAGCTGACATTTCAAGTGCACATTTGTTATACTCTACGTCTTGCTATTACAAGTAATTGTTTTTTTCAGTAGGCAGTTGAGAATAGCAGTGTCAGGTTTATTGTATATAAACCAATACAGCATGACTTGATATTACCTACTAATTCCACTTCATTAACCCAGAAGTAATTAGATAAAATATGAATCTAAACAATCATATACTATAAGATACTGTCCTATAAGATAGATTAATTCCTCACAAGTAAATATGAAAGTTTTTATATGATCACTTTTGCACCTTAATCTACTTGGCAGGTATGCAGAAAACCAGATTGGTCAGGTCTGAGGTCTGTAATTTCAAATTTTAAATGTGCTTCCAGTGCTAAAGTAACATACAATGTGTACTTGATCCAGACTTAAAAGGACAGTTCTCCCATGAGAAAGCTTCTTTGCAATAGATTAAACCAAGCTAATTTTAAATTTGCATGCTATGCTAACAAATTAACTTTAAATTCTGCTTACGTGCTTCTGCTTTCCCTGGCCTCTACTTTAGCTAGGTTTTGAAAAGATAAGATCATTATTTAAAAGAAAATTTAGTGTTTAAAGGCATTTTGAGAAGAAAATATCCTGACTAAAGACCTAAAATGGAATATTTGGATAGTAGCAAATAATGTAAAAACATTTAATAGGCCTTTATATTTTTAAGCCTATTTTCTTCATAAGTGTTTTTTCTACATGTGCAAATATGCCATTATGAGGAAGTTTTCTTTTTAATGTGCTAATGAGCTAGAAGTTAGATATCCCATATTTTGCCCCCAAAGGTTTATCACTTTCAATAGGCATAGAACTGTCTTATTTACTTGCCTGTTTGTAATAATGTTTTCCTATACTGTTGTAGATAATAATACAGTACAAATAAATGTAAAAAGAATACAGCCAGTCAATGTAACTAAAAAGTGGGTTCTTATTGCTTAAGAATGACAACAAGGAAAGGCAAGACATTGTAATCTGGTGTTTCTACTAGGTTTTGACTGGATTTTAGAACTAAGGAAGGGAAACCAGAATTTTGTGTTGTGACTCTTGGTAGACCTTAATTCGCCAGATTTGTGCATCTACTTGGCTTTTCTTGGGGCAGCAGGGGGCAAATATTACAAATATAGGAAAGTAGAACTTGTAATGTCTTTTGGGACTGAAGTACGTTATTAGTAAAATGTATTGTAAGCAATTAAGTATTATGCTTTCTTTAAGCTGTTCCATCCTGAGACTTAGATCCAGGATAGATACTGATATTTAAAAAAATTCTTGCAAAATTAATTACATCAATGTTTTTAGTTTTAAAGCCAAGTATCTTCAAAAATAAGTCATAGTGACAGAAGGATTTTGATGAGCTTTTATGATTGAACTGAGTGTACCTCCTGGGGCTGGGGTCTGCCATGCAGCCTCTGTGAGGAGACTCCAGGTTGTCCTGCACAGCACATGATCAGCTTCAGCGGACACAGTGCAGGGTACAGCTGAGCCCCACAGCCACTCTGTGACATCGCAAGGTAAACAGAGTTAAATGGCAAAAATGCTGCTCAGCAGTGTGTGAGAATGAGAGAAGTGAGGAAAAGGTGTGGGAAACAGCTGGTTGGACAGAAGAGATGCCCCAGCCACAGAGCGAGATCCCCTGCAGCCTATAGAGGAGAGCACTGTGCAATAAGGCATGAATGACAATGTTTTGACTGGTCTTGTCTGGTAAAATCCTAACCATGCATAATATTATTTGGTAAAACACATTGTGATTCAGCTGATAGGATTTTTCCATTGATGACTTTAAGTATTATTCACCATGTAGAATGCAACTTTAAAATCATGTCAGTGGTACTTCATTTCACTACCTTTCTGTTCAAAGTTTCCTCAAAAGTTAGGATGTTTTCAGCCATTTTACATTTTGGAAGCAGGGGGCAATTTCTTCACAGTTTGGATCTCTCATGAATTAAATGCTTTCGAAAAATTATTTTTAGATGTGCACTTTTTCAAACTTGTCTGAGATTTTTCATTTGTTTTTTTTCTAGTTAACTAATGACAGCCTTTGCAAGTTCCAAACTGGTTTTACATGGGAGCTGAAATACAGTTTTTGTGTGTTCTTTTAGAACTAATTTCTTCAATCATACAGCACAAATCTTAAAGTAAACTTTTTATTTTTGGTGTTTTGTTAGCACATCAACATAGGTACATGTAGAATGTGTTCATAATTTTTTATTTTTTTCTGGTATCAAATAGGTTCTTTTTTTTCCTTTATTCCTATAGTCAAAGTATGTACTTCGGTGCTAGCCTCAATTCCCAGTAACTGCAATGTTTTTCTTGCTTTGATACATGCTGCTTACTGTGATTTTTTAGTTTTCTTTATATAATGTTGTTATCTGCTATGTTGCATTGCTTTCCCTTTTTCTATTCCATCCGGATAACTAATTTTTAAGGTGCTCATTATCATATTTCTATAGCTCATCATATATTGTGCCTTCTCTTTTTTTAACATATGATACTGGTGTCATCTATTGCATCCTAAATTATCACATGCACATCTCTCCCTTTGTCCAGTTTTCTGCCTTCTGTTGTGAGTTTTCCTTGCTTAAGGGTGAATACAGTGCTCTTTTGAACTTCTGTGTGTTTCAAAAGTAATACCGTGTTACAGATGCAATATATTTTATCATGGCTTGTCCCCCTGTGTTCTTTCTTGTCCTATCCATATTATCCTAGAGTGATCTTTTGAATTTCCTGTTGAAAACTTGAGAGGATAGAGGTGGTTTTGGCATTTGAGTGAATACATCCAGGTCCATAACCTCTTGAATGATCTGTGAAAACAAATAAGCAAATCTGTAGGTTGGTGGTAACTGCTCTGAATGTTTGATTTTTTTTGTGGAGGAAGTGGTAGTTTGTTCAGGTACTTTGTAACTGGAGGATTTCAGGAAGTTGAAGAACAGTGAAAAAGGATGCTTTATCCTGAATTCCACGGGAAAGGTAAAAAAACGAACCAATAGATAAATTGTACCTTACATGGTAGGACAGTGACACTGTTCACATGGGAAAAATTGTGTGTTCAGCTCTCTTGAGCTGGAAAAGTTGTTTATGAGTAGTTATAGTCTAGCCTGTTTCTCATTTTCCAGGGTGTAACACTTCATGTCTACTTTTATAAGAGGTGTTTAGGTTGAAACTGGTGAAGTTTGCTGTCTTAAAAAGATTTACAGGCCTATTAACATGAAGATGCTTGCAGATAGACATCAGATTTGCAGAGTGGTGTTTCAGTATTTCCTCAGCAGATGAAGCAAAGGGCAGAATGCACCAAGTTGTATTCCAAGTGGAACAGAAGTGATTGCTGGGTGGTTTGTCCCTATACACATGCTGCACGCAAAAAAAAATCTGCAGGCATGAGTTACAGCATTTGCATCAATGAAACATATGCAGAACACTTAAGTCAGTTTTACTTGATAAGGCTTTTTTTGTTTCTTAAAAGCTGAGTATTAGCATTTTTAATCGCTTTAGGTACTCTGATATAAGGCGTATATGTGTAGGCCATTTTTTAAAGAAAAAAACAAGTAAAAACAAGTTTGATTACCAAAACTTGGATTTGTTTTCTCAATTTTCAGTTAAGTAACTTCTGATTGACACTGTACTCAAACCCACTCAGAAACAAGAATATGAAGTTCTCTTAACTTGCTTTGAGTTGCACTAAGAGAAGCAAAGGAGTAACATGAGGTTTCATGTTTTAGCTTAGGCTAGATAATAGCCTCTGTTGAATTGATGCTAGTGACATTCACATCTGAGATCTAAGGAATTGTAGTTTTCATTTTCTGTAGGCCCCTATTGTTTGTCTTGTGTCCTAGTTCCCAGCTCAGGATTTTCTTAATAAGAAAAACCTTCAAAATTTTAAAGTAATTTCAGCTTAGATAATTTCTAGTTCTGCAATGAGAATAGTGGCACAAGCACACTTTAGTAGTTGTAATATGCAGACTTGAGTTGTATCTGCTATGAACCACCCTGGCTTTCCTCTGTAAGCAAACGACAAAATGCCATTAACACCATTTGGAGTAGTGAGAGAGATCAAGCAAAAGTTTCTTCATTCAAGGTTTGGTTTTGGTTTTTTTTCCTCACATGGAGTAGTCTTGAAGGTTATAAAGTATATAAAAACACTTAATCTTTCCTGTGTGATTTGCCTTAAGCACTTGAACCAGTATTTTTAAAGCAGATACTGCTCTGAAGCTTGTTTTATGAATACCTCAGGCTTGACAGCTGTACAGCAGGAAGGATTTTGTGGCAATGCAATCAGCTATGACTCATGAGACCTGAGCTGGCTACCGACTTCCTCAGTAACTGTAGCCAAGTGAGTGTTTTTTCATGTAAACTGTTCTTGCTTAGAAATATTTAGAATTTATGAGCTAGTATCCATTGGTTTTGGAAAGATCTAGGATGCTTGAATACTTGGAATTGCCTTTGTTTCTGCAGGATTCTCTGCAGGTGCCTTGGAAAAAATCCTAGGAGTCATACAGAAAGGGTGCTTGTGGATGCTAGAGGCCTGTTTCTTACAGCATGTTCTTGAATGGAATTATGATTTAGCTGTGGGGGCTTTTTGTTGGTTTTGGTTTTTTTTAATGTGAGCTCTTGAAGGAGCCCTTGGCGTACACAGAGGTATCTCTGCCATAGATACTCAAGTCTGTGCAACTCAGCTTTGAAAATGCTGTAAATGTTTTCAGGTGCCCCATTCAAAGTGTCTTGATCTGGGTTTTATTCCCCAGTGCCCTCTCAATTTATATTTGCTGCTTGAGACTGCTGCAGGTTGGAAAAAAGCAGCTGAAGTTTTCCAAGGTGCTTTAAGTCCTGAGGATAGGTAGTGAACTCCTACTTGCTTCCTGCTTCCTTACGTAACTAAAACATTTCTCTTTCTTGCCTTATCTTTGTTGTGAAAGGTCATTAGGACATATCCTGGCCTCAGCACATGTCCTTAGCTTGTTACAGATGAAAATCCCTATTTATCCTCCAAGGTCCTGTCATGTGACTGGCTAAGAACTGTACCATTTTATAACAGCTTCTGAGTGTAAAGGGAAGAAGAAACACTAGGCTAGAAACAGTGAACCTCAGAAATGGGATCTAAATGAAATAAGTTGCGGTCTGCAGGAAAAAAGTGAAGAGAAATGGAAACTTTCAGGAAGCATAAAGGAGTCAAACTAGTCTGATGAGAATGTTAAAAGAATAAAGGACAGACCTGAGAAGTTGTGAATAACACTTTGTGGTCTTTGCTAGACGGAGCTAGAGGAAACAATGAAAGCAGTTACAGCCAGAGGTAAAGCAAGGAGGTTTGTCTGTAGCTCAGGGGCAGGAGAATGTAACAGATGCTGCCAAAAAGTAACACACAGAAGTCTGCCAAGTTATTGGTGAAAATTAAATATGAACTCCATACTGGTGGAGAAGTGGATTAATCAACAACAACCTGTTTTGTTCTGTTTTAAGAAAAGAGCACATCACATGATTCAGGTGATTTGTCTTTTGCGTTCAATTAATTCAGAGTTCTTCCAATGAAGCATGTTTTCAAAAAAATAAAAATCAGAGGAGAAGGATGATAAACAATGATTTGAGTTGTCAAAAATATGGGAAATAGGCAGATAATAAATACTACAGGATATTAAATAGGTAAACAGCAAATCATGTATCACCTGCCTAACTTCCTTTTGAAGCATATTTAACCTTTTTAGTGGTTATTTCTTTTCTTCAAGCAACTTGATCTAACAGGATCACTTGATCAGTTGTATTTTTTTATAGCATGGAACTTCATGGTGAGCTGAGTATAACCCTAAACTTGATTTATAGAATCACAGAATATGCTGAGTTGGAAGGGATGCACCAGGATCACTGAGTCCAACTCCTCGTCCTGTGCAGGAGAGCCTCAAGAGTCCCACCATGTGCCCAAGAGCATCGTTCAAACACTTTAACTCTGCCAGCCTTGGTGTTGTGACCACTTCCCTGGGGAGCCTCTTCTAGTGCTCAGCGACTATCTGGGTGAAAAACTTACTCTCCATATCCAACCTAAACCTCCCCTGACTCAGCTTCATGCCACCTCCTCAGGTCCTATCACTGGTCATGAGAGTGAAGAGGTCAGTGCCTGCCCTTGTAAGGATGTTGAAGACCACAATGAGGTCTCCCCTTAGTCTCCTCCAGGCTGAAACAACCAAGTGACTTCAGCCTCTCCTCATAAGGATTCCCCTCCAGACCCTTCACCATCTTTGTGGCCCTCCTTGGGGTGCTCTCTAATAGCTTTATGTCTTTCTTATATTTCCATGCCTGAACCTATACACAGTGTTCAAGGTGAGGCCACCTCAGTGCAGAGCAGAGTGAGACAGTCCCCTCCTTTGACTGGCTGGTCAATTAGATATATAGNCTCTTAACTGCATGTAATGCAGAAGTGTGTATGCAGTAAGTGGTGGATAAAAGTGTTTAAAGTTTTCTCTAGACCTCAGAGAAAACATCTTTCCGTGTCTTAGCAACAAGGCATGAATTTTCAAATATATTAAAAGCTGTTTTGGAAAGAAGGGGAGTACAAAAACCAGTCCTTGAAAAGAAGAAAGGTAATAGTCTTAAGTTGCATTAGAAGATGTTTAGGTTAGAGATGAGATTCAGGGGAAAGCAGGGATGATGGTGAGCTGAACTAAGTGCACCATATGGAAGTGTGGGATCAGTAGTGCCGCAGGCTGTTAAGATGAATTTTGGCAAGTCTTTCTAATTGCATACAATGTAATTGCTTGTAACTCTTCCCAAAAGACTTCAAGAATGAGAGATCAAGCTGAGGAATGCTATCATGTCAGGAGAAACCTTGATAGCTGATCTTTCTAGACTTTCGGTTTGGGTGATTTTTTGGAATATCTTTAGTATCTTTTTGGAATATCTTTGTTGTAGATCATCACATGACTAAATGAAGGCCTGTCAGAGGAGTGGCTGGGAACAGGCATATAAGCATGACACATGGCCTTGGCAAGTTTGCTCTTCTAAAGCAGATGAACTTCTTTTATATATTAGTAATAATAGTAATAGAAAGTGCAGCTTGAAGAAGAGGGACCTGGACTAGAAGACTTGTATTGTCCTGTATTTGGTCTATGTGGCAAGTTTTGGTAGTGGGCGGCCACAGATGTGGCTTCTGTGTGCAGATACAGAAGTTGCCTCCATATCTCACAGACCCAGCTCTATCTGGATCCAAGATGGACCTGCTGATGGCCAAAACTGAGTTTATCAGAGATGATAGTATATTGCCTCTGTGATAACATACCTAAGAAAGTGTAAAAACTGCTGTGCAGCATGGATTGGGAGAGAGGGCTGAGAATATTTGAAAGCAACAGCTCTGCAGACACAGAAGTTCGTGAGGAAGGAGGGGGAACACATGCTCTAGTGCTGGAGCAGATATTCCCCTGCAGCCTGCAGGGGAGACCATGGTAAAGCAGATTGTCTCCCTGCACCCCTGAGCATCCTTGGGGTGTGGGAAACCCATGCTGGAGCAGCCTCCTAGCAGGACCTGTGGCCCCACGGAGAGAGGGGCCCATGTTGTAGCAGGTTTGTTGGCAGGACTTGTGGCCCCCTGGGAGACACATGCTGGTGCAGGCTGTGTCTGAAGGACTGTGCCCTGTGGAAAGGACCCACACTGGAGCAGTTAAGGAAGAGCTGCAGCCCTTGGGAAGGATCCATGCTGGAGGAGATCACAGAGATCTCTGTCCCATGAGAAAGTTCTTATGCTGAACAGGGAAAGATCCTGAGAAAGGAGTGACAGAAGGTGTTTTAACTGACTGCAACTCCCATTCCCTGTTGCCCTGCAATGCTTGGAGGGATTAAGTAGAGGAAAATAGGTAGTGAAGTTGAGCCCGGTAAGGAGGAGTGGGGTGCCTTTAACTTTTTTATTATCCTACTCTGATTTGACTGGTAATAAATTAAACTGTTTTCCCTGAGTCAAGTCTGTTTTGTCTGTGGCAGTAACTGGTGAGTGATCTCCCTGTCCTTATCTCAATTCATGAGTCTTTCATCATATTCTCTCTCCCCTATCCAGCTGAGGAGGGTAGTGACTAAGACTTTGGTGGGCACCTGGCATCCAGCCAGGGTCAAGCAACCTTGTGTCGCTTTTTACACCCTTTTGTCTGGTTTAGTGAAAGCAAAGGAGTGTTTAGAACCAGTTTTGAAAGTTGGTTGAATCTAAGTAACTTGAGATGATCAAGTATTAGGTAACTAGTAGCTATAGTTGTTTGACTTGATTTTCAATTCTTACAGTTGCTGGAAATTTTTCCTGTGGGAAGTTTAAATTTCTTTAACATTGAACACGCAGATGCCTGACGAAGTATGTGAAGCTTTAAGCTTACACTTTGGTTTTTTAATGTACTTTTGTTAAACTCTTTCTAGCTCCTTTTTTTTTTTTTTTTTGGTATTTTTAATTTTTTTTTTTTTTTAATCNATATATATATATGTGACTTAGTCTCTTAACTGCATGTAATGCAGAAGTGTGTATGCAGTAAGTGGTGGATAAAAGTGTTTAAAGTTTTCTCTAGACCTCAGAGAAAACATCTTTCCGTGTCTTAGCAACAAGGCATGAATTTTCAAATATATTAAAAGCTGTTTTGGAAAGAAGGGGAGTACAAAAACCAGTCCTTGAAAAGAAGAAAGGTAATAGTCTTAAGTTGCATTAGAAGATGTTTAGGTTAGAGATGAGATTCAGGGGAAAGCAGGGATGATGGTGAGCTGAACTAAGTGCACCATATGGAAGTGTGGGATCAGTAGTGCCGCAGGCTGTTAAGATGAATTTTGGCAAGTCTTTCTAATTGCATACAATGTAATTGCTTGTAACTCTTCCCAAAAGACTTCAAGAATGAGAGATCAAGCTGAGGAATGCTATCATGTCAGGAGAAACCTTGATAGCTGATCTTTCTAGACTTTCGGTTTGGGTGATTTTTTGGAATATCTTTAGTATCTTTTTGGAATATCTTTGTTGTAGATCATCACATGACTAAATGAAGGCCTGTCAGAGGAGTGGCTGGGAACAGGCATATAAGCATGACACATGGCCTTGGCAAGTTTGCTCTTCTAAAGCAGATGAACTTCTTTTATATATTAGTAATAATAGTAATAGAAAGTGCAGCTTGAAGAAGAGGGACCTGGACTAGAAGACTTGTATTGTCCTGTATTTGGTCTATGTGGCAAGTTTTGGTAGTGGGCGGCCACAGATGTGGCTTCTGTGTGCAGATACAGAAGTTGCCTCCATATCTCACAGACCCAGCTCTATCTGGATCCAAGATGGACCTGCTGATGGCCAAAACTGAGTTTATCAGAGATGATAGTATATTGCCTCTGTGATAACATACCTAAGAAAGTGTAAAAACTGCTGTGCAGCATGGATTGGGAGAGAGGGCTGAGAATATTTGAAAGCAACAGCTCTGCAGACACAGAAGTTCGTGAGGAAGGAGGGGGAACACATGCTCTAGTGCTGGAGCAGATATTCCCCTGCAGCCTGCAGGGGAGACCATGGTAAAGCAGATTGTCTCCCTGCACCCCTGAGCATCCTTGGGGTGTGGGAAACCCATGCTGGAGCAGCCTCCTAGCAGGACCTGTGGCCCCACGGAGAGAGGGGCCCATGTTGTAGCAGGTTTGTTGGCAGGACTTGTGGCCCCCTGGGAGACACATGCTGGTGCAGGCTGTGTCTGAAGGACTGTGCCCTGTGGAAAGGACCCACACTGGAGCAGTTAAGGAAGAGCNGTGCCCTGTGGAAAGGACCCACACTGGAGCAGTTAAGGAAGAGCTGCAGCCCTTGGGAAGGATCCATGCTGGAGGAGATCACAGAGATCTCTGTCCCATGAGAAAGTTCTTATGCTGAACAGGGAAAGATCCTGAGAAAGGAGTGACAGAAGGTGTTTTAACTGACTGCAACTCCCATTCCCTGTTGCCCTGCAATGCTTGGAGGGATTAAGTAGAGGAAAATAGGTAGTGAAGTTGAGCCCGGTAAGGAGGAGTGGGGTGCCTTTAACTTTTTTATTATCCTACTCTGATTTGACTGGTAATAAATTAAACTGTTTTCCCTGAGTCAAGTCTGTTTTGTCTGTGGCAGTAACTGGTGAGTGATCTCCCTGTCCTTATCTCAATTCATGAGTCTTTCATCATATTCTCTCTCCCCTATCCAGCTGAGGAGGGTAGTGACTAAGACTTTGGTGGGCACCTGGCATCCAGCCAGGGTCAAGCAACCTTGTGTCGCTTTTTACACCCTTTTGTCTGGTTTAGTGAAAGCAAAGGAGTGTTTAGAACCAGTTTTGAAAGTTGGTTGAATCTAAGTAACTTGAGATGATCAAGTATTAGGTAACTAGTAGCTATAGTTGTTTGACTTGATTTTCAATTCTTACAGTTGCTGGAAATTTTTCCTGTGGGAAGTTTAAATTTCTTTAACATTGAACACGCAGATGCCTGACGAAGTATGTGAAGCTTTAAGCTTACACTTTGGTTTTTTAATGTACTTTTGTTAAACTCTTTCTAGCTCCTTTTTTTTTTTTTTTTTGGTAATTTGAATTCTGTTATACTTTTCTTCTTCCTTAGTATATTAAAAGCATAAAAAGAGAAAGGTGTTTGTGTCTTTGTTTGTTTATGTGTAAATAGCTTCTGGTTTCCAAATTCTTTGAAAAAAATTCTCACTAACACTGGAATGGTGTGCATGACAACAAAGGAGACTTACTTCTAGGTTTTCTTCTGTGGAGTGTTTCGTGAGTGATTCACAGTGTTTTAGTTTGCAAGATGAATATATTGGCAGAGTGGTCCTTGTGTTGTAAAGGATATTCCTAACATGCATAGATTTGTCTTCAGCATCTGGTACCAATGTTTGTGGTCCTTCAGATTGTGTCACTAGCCTTTATCCTGGAGCCTGTTAGCCTCCTGCAATTATTTTCATGTGTATTTTTTCTTAGTATTCAATTTCAAAAAGGTGTTCAGCTACATCTGTATTATATGTCTTTAAGAACGGCTTTCAAACATGCAGGGTGTGGGGAATATACGCTCAGTTGGATGTTTGCTAAGGACTAACTTTGAACTGACAATATCAGAGTACAGGGCAGATTAGATCATTGTTTTCTTTCCCTGTACTTTCCTTAACAGCTTCATTGTTACATTAGTAAAAGCCTACTAGTGTTTAAGGCATGTGAACTGAAAGTTAGATGCAGTTGAGTGGAGATGTGTGAAAGGAGTGCATGTGGCTTCCAATTATCTGTGAAATATTCATGGTGAAAATAGTTGAGGCAGAGCATGTCACAGCTTGTTTAAGTTCCTGCTCTCACTTGTCATTTAGATATAGTCTGGTTTTGTGGTTCTATCCTGGTATTTTTTTGCTATGATGTATGTATGTATTTAATCTAAAATTAATACTGGTAGCAGTAATGTTATGGAGCTCTTGTCATGTTTTGAAATTAAAATGTATATATAGGAATATTTTCTGGTATGGTAGATATTTTGCTGAAGGATTTTTTCAAAGTATTTTAAAATATGGGACTTATTATGTTTGGAATTTATTTATGAGAATTTTATTTAATAAGAATGTTTTACACAGGCTTCTCTATTTCAGAAGACCAGCATCTTTCATTATGAGAGTATATGTTCATTATTTGAGACAGCTACACAACACAGAATTTAGAATCTAGGATGAATTTGAGACGATATAGACCAGATTTTCTAATTAGTGTTTGAGTGTCAAAATAATCTGTGAGGTAATGTTGATCATGTTGCTAATTTTAGCTGCTCTTATACTCTCTTCTGTCACAGCCCCATGACTTTGATGAATGCAGATTTGATATCAGCGTGAACGATAGTGTTTGGTACCTCCGGGCTCAGGATCCAGACCACAGACAACAATGGGTAGATGCAATAGAACAACACAAGGTATGTAGTTTTCTGTTTTCTAATTTCTTTTCTCATTCCCTCATTAGATCAAGCATAGTGCTTGCAGAGAGTTTCAGCTTCCCTGCACAGTCCTTAAGATTCGGTATTTATGACAGGTAAAAGCTCAAGATAGAAGCACTGTGTTAAATATGTTTCAAAGGAATTGACTTGTTCTTCATAGATTAGACTTTACTAGGGGCTAACAACTGTGAGCTTTTCTTGAGCTCTCTAGCTTGAAACAAAAGCTTTTATTATGTTTGAGTGACATTTTCAAGGTTTTGTCCATCCTCTCCCTGATAACTGAATTGCTTCTTATCTATCCTAGATGTTACCTTGTTAGTATTAGAGTCAATTCTCTATGCTATCATTCTGGTTTTGGGCTCCTCTTTTTCATCATTTGACTGCTTTTACTGTATCTGATTACTGGCTTTTGTCTCTTTGTCTTTTAAGGCACTACTATTCATCCGCATTTTGGTTCAGCTTTCTTGATCTGTTCCATATATCTTCCAGTGAACTCAATTAATTTCATTTTAAAAACGCCTGACCTTCAAGCTCTTTAGGTCAGGTAGAAAGTACACAAAACATCCATTATGTTTTCAGGTACAAGATAGGCACTGTCCCAAGGTGTAGCATTAAACTACAATACCTAGCACAATGCACCCTCTCAGTCTGGGTTACACAGGTATTACAGGAATACAAATTGAAATAGATATCCATATTACGAATTTTACCTTGAGCTTCTGAAGTGTTGTCTGTATAGGTACTGTGTGTAATTAAGAGGTTTCACCTTTTATTGGCCATTCCTTACAATAAGCAGTACATGTTCCTAAGTTTAAAGTGCTGCCTTTTGATAATGGCTCTCTAAAAACAAATTGTCTCAGTTGGACTATTCATCCCTTTGTAGCTTGGTATTTTGCCTTCATTTTGATACAGAGGTAATATTAAAACATAAGAAATTAAGTTGCAAAGCCAGGATTCTTTCCTGTAGTTTAATGAAAAAACAAAAAGTTACAGTGGAGTGTTCTTGAGGCAACAATACTGCAATTTATTCCTAGTGCAATACCTGAGAGAAATTTCTCCTGAGGATACACTGAAGAAGTTACTGGATTGCACATTCATAGAACTGGCATTTCAAAAACTGGTTTATAGGCTGGGGGTCTTCAGGTGTGGTTTAGTGTAGTCATGGAACTTGAGAGCCCTAGGCTAAAATTTAGACTAGGTTTTATGAATGATTTAGGTGGGGAAATGCAGAATTTTAACCTGAAGCTGGATAAGCAGAAATACAGTCTGTGTCATTGAATGCTACCCTGTAGGAATGAGTGATGAAAAAACCCAGATGCTGTTGTAAACTCTGCTCGTCACAACCTCAAACCTTTCTCATGCTATTTTTTTATTCCCTTTTGTAAGGCTCACCTTAAGTCTTGCTGAGTTCTGAGCTGCAACTTTATGGAATCACCAGCTCATAATACAAGATTATTGAATGGTAGTGGTTTAGAGTTTGCCATTGGAAGTGTTAATTTGGCATTGTTTCTCTGTACTACTTAAAAAAAAAAATCTTATGTTTTTCAACACTGATTTTTTTTTTTACCTGCATTAGTGCTCAGCCCCTGTCATGAGGTATCTGTTTATTGTCCTTTGTCTGTCTGGTATTTTTGATAAGCTTTTATTGGTAAACTTAAGTTGTCTTATTCAACCTCTTTTTCAGATCATGAATGAATATTGAGAAGTACAAATTCTAGCATTCCAAAAGTGATCTCCCTTTATAAAGAAGCCTGATTAATTATACAGTTTTTCCACTTTAAAAAATAATCTTTTAACATTAATTTATGTCTGGGCAGTTTAAACATCCATGCTTTGCAAGAATTTGGTAGTTATTTAATTAAATAAATTGTACCAGATCTCTGCCTTTATGTTTAAAAGAAGAATGAAGGTTGGTTATTTACACTACCCATTTTTTTCTAGTATTTAGAATTAATATAGAAATAGAGATAATGAGAGTGTTTTTCATAGTTTTAATAAAGTTGCTTTTCAGCTTATTTTGTAAAGGGTGAGGATGTTATGGAATGTTGTAAAAACAGAAGAAAAGTATGTCTACAAGTAGGAAGTGGTAATAAGTCCTTCTGTATATGCTGAACTGACAGGAAACAGTTCAGTTTGCATCTTCTTATCCTAAGGTAATAACACTTGACTGTTCTGAGTCTTACACCTTTTCTAGCATGTCTAGTTTGCAGTTTCATGGCTATTTGACATTTTTCAGTTTCTTTCATACTCCTTTTTACTCTCTAGTGTTAACAGTATTTAAGGCAAATAGCAGTTGTTTTCCTTCTTAAATGGAGTAGAAAATACTATGACACGTCACTTCTACATAAGCTATCAAAACATTTAATATATTAAAGTAATACATTATTTTAAAACATCCTTTTTGTGTTATGCAACTAAATACCAAGAATATCATGACCTAGACAAAGCAAGGAAAGCAGCAGAAGTTACTGCAGTCTTGTAATAATAGCTTAGACTCAAGTTGAAAGTTTATAATGAAATATTGGAGTTACTACCATCTTCTTTCCAGTGCAATATTCTGTTGTCTTCATTATACTGTAGGATTTTTGTGTTAAGTGTTGTAGGTGTAGAGGTGCATCTGTTGCTTCTAATAATTTTAGGAAAATATACAGTAATCTTGTGACCAGAAACCTTGGAAAAGTGCTGTATTTACATAAGTAGATGTTTGGTAGAATTAAACACAACACAGAAGTGTCCAAATCCAGCCTCCTGGATTATTATTAGTGGTTCTTAAAGAATATGTGTCCAAATGTCTTGTTTCTGTACTTTCATTGAGGGGATAGTGCTATAACCTGTAATTTTTATATATAGGTTTGTATGGAAAATACTTAAGAAACAGTACATTTTTCCAATATAACTTTGATAGGGTCTGAAAGAAAGTATTTTCATGGAATCTCAGAGTCAATCCATTTTTCATTCAAATTTGTATGAACAGTACTTAAGTGAACCTTGGAATAACACTTCATTCATACTTTAATTCACTTCAGTTCATAAAAGTTTTATATCCAAAAACTTGATTGAGAGTAGGGAAAGATGGCCAAAATACCTCATTGCACTGAAAAGTTCAGTTTTCTGTTGGCTTACTCTGACATTTTCTGAAGGAACTTTCTAGTCAGGTTACCAAACCTCAAAAGTTCCTTCTGAGTAAAAAATGTTTTTATTTGAGAAACAAGTTCTTAGAATGGCACATAATAATTTCAATAAAATCAAGAGACAATTATTTCCTGTAGTAAACAGTTATTTTTCTTAACATTAGTCTACTGCTGCATAAAGTACTTTTTTTATTTGTTTTTGAAGTTCTTTGTTGCTTACTGAGTGGGTAGTAGTTCTGGTAGGCTGCTTAAGCTATTTGCTAACAAAAGTGTGTTTGTGAGACTTAATGTAGCATGTCACAAGGTTGTTGATCTTCAGAGTAAGAAAAATAGAAGCTTTGACTGTGTTCCATTGTGCTCCAAACAAAAGGAACACTGATCTAAAATTAATTTTATATTAAATATGAGTATAAGCAGACATAGAAAAACTTCATGCTTAGCAGAACCAATGAGTAGCTGATGGCTGAGAAATGTAAAATAGCTTGTGTTCAGGCATTAAAACCATTAGAATTTGCAGCGGGGTTTATAATTGTACTTTTTTTTCTTGTATTGAGGTTCCTGAATCCTTACCACATTAAGTATTTCAAGTATAGCTCAAAATGTTTATTGATTACCCTGAACTGGAGGAGGGAGACATCTAAAACTGCTGTAAAGCCATCATCGAGGCAAATGAGGAGTAGTTCATGTGTAACCAGGAGTCCATTCTTCTACTTAAATGTTTCATTAGATGTATTGATCAGGCATTTCTCTGGTGTCAAAACATTGATGGTACTTGAGCACCACAGTGATGATGTATTTGAAAAGTTACTCTCTTCTTAATAATAATTTGAAAGACTGCCTTCTCCAGGTCTCTCCCATGGTTTCAAGATGGAATTTGGAATTTCTAACCTAATATTAGATAAACTTGTTTAAATGTTGTTAGTTCAGTTCTGTGAGAAAATGGGGAGAGTGAATTGCTGTTTGTTGTGAGAAACGTCTGTATAAGTAAACTTACTCTGAGCAAATGAACTCCTGAATTCAAGATAATGATTTTTTGTAATGGTAATCTACCACCCAAGTTGAGAACTTGATGAGAATTTATTTAGAACTGAATACTACATGAGAAATTTTGCATCAGTTTATGTTTGTCCCATTTTGTTCCATTGTAGTTTTTATCTTCTGCACACAGACTCTTAAAGTCTTCATTATTGACTTCCTGGCTCTTCAGCAGTATAGATTGATAGTTTTTTGGTCTTGTATTTGCAAAATCTTTTGTTTGTAAAACCGAAATAAGTCTTTCTGAACTTCTTACAATATCTGATTTTGCTGTTTCAAAAGGTAATTTTTCGGAGGAGTACCTAGATATCCAACAAATTGGCAGGTAGGGAGTAGGTAGCTTTTCTTTTTCATTTTAAAGTGATGATGTATGAGGTATTTGTATCTAGAGTAGGAGGCATGAATCTCAAAGTTTGACTGTAAAAGGGATCAGGTGGCTATTTTCTGACCCTAATTGACATATGTCCCTTTTTTGGGGATGAAGGGACTTGTCCCCTTTAAATGAAAGTGGCCTGTCTCCCTCAGTAAAAATTTTCCCTGAAGGAGTAGCTACTGCTTTATTTTTTTTCACGCTTGATTAGACACTGTGGAAGGAGTCAGCTAGTTAGAATAGGGTTATACAGAAGCACCAAGAGTAAAACTTATATCTCCCTTTTTAGCATCTTCTCCCCAAATGGAGGGAGAAGACATGGCAACCTAGGGGTCAAAGATAGTTTAGCTTTTGAGTAATTCTATTTTTGTGCAATTCTTTGTATACTACAACTTGCTTCTTAAAATACCAGTTGTTAAACCAAGTAAGATGCTTTAGATACAATGTTTGCATTGTTTAAGTGTAGATCTAGTTTAAATGGTGGGAAAAACACGAAACACTGGATTTGAACACTGCTGAATTAAAACTTAAGAAAAAGTTAAGTAATTATTAAAGCAGTTGATTAATTTGTTTATTTAACACTGATACGTTTTCAAACAGGTAACCTAGAATTGAGATATTTAGTTGTGAGGTGGTTATTTTCTGACTGTTGATCTTCGTTCATAAGTCAATTTAGAAAACTGCAGAGCAAACTTTAAACAGCATAGTTTTGATTGCAGTCAGTAAGGGCACTTCAGGATATTCTTGTGAGAAAATTCAAAACCTAAAAACATCATCAGCCTGAAATGTTCGGAAAATCATTGTTAAACACATAAAATGGAGTTCCTTTTTTCCAAATAACCTAAAAAAAGCTAGCAATTACCTTATCTATAAAATGTTAAGAATCATTAATTTCACTCTTACAGTAATCTGCCTATTTTTTTTTCCCTTGTCAATGTACTCTTCTAAAAGAATTACTGAATGTGCTGTTACACATTGAAAAATATTGCTGGTAACAGTCATGGTGACACTGAAGCCAGGTGGAGAGGACAAGGGGTAGAGGTAGGCTTTTGCTAGTCTAACATAACTGCAAAACCATTCAAAAGCAAAAGTCCCAATGGATGAAACCAGAGCACCTCAAGATTGTGTCCTTGAAAAGCATCTTAGTAACAAGTAACCCACAGAGTACCTACCTAGAGCTAAGGGTGCCCCCTCTACCTGCTGTGGTTCCTGTTCTGAATGGTTGAGTTAATGTCAGATTGCTTAAATCTGTTGATAAAACAAATCAGCTTCTGGATAAAGAGGGTGAAGGACTTCAGGTAACATATTGCAGTAAATATTGAAGTATTTATAAATTAAAATTGCT
This sequence comes from Promerops cafer, assembly GCA_013398275.1. Lineage (NCBI taxonomy): Eukaryota > Metazoa > Chordata > Aves > Passeriformes > Nectariniidae > Promerops > Promerops cafer. Next base: position 677,308 of record VZSE01004863.1, read on the forward strand.
TTCTATCTTTGTGTTATTTCTCTTATGAACTTAAGTATAAGAGGTTATACATGAGTACCTTTTATTAAACTCAGAGGAAGCCTTAAGTTTCACTTCAGACTTGATTGTAAGCACCCAGAGTTTCTCAGTTCCTAGTTTTTGTTTTGTAATTGGAATGTGTCACCTTCAGACTGAGATCCAAGTGCATCTACCTGTTCCTTCAACCTATAAATGCCCTAAGAAATTTCACATTTACCATACTTAAAGGCAAGCTTTTATTTGAATGCTGTTATGTAAATATTGATCTATGAGATAATTTTTATTAAGCTGTTCTAAGAAAACATTGAAAAATGAAAATAGAGGTAACTTTCTCACAGTTATATTTTACTAGCAGTGGATGCCAAAGCAAAATAATTGACCCATTGATCAGGTCAGAAACCAATATCAGAGTTTCAATTCATGAAATAACGAGTTCCGGTTATCAACAAGAAGGGGAGAGTACAGAAAGGTAGTACATGTTTATCTTGCCCACAGGCTTTCAGCAATTGTAAGTAGAGCTGTAACATTCTGTGAAGACAGGGTCGTTTTCTCCCTTTTTTACACATCTCTAACCCTGCCCTAGAATGGATTTAATATACTGATAATGGCAATAAAGACGTGCAAATAAATCACTCCAAATCTGTTGCCAGTCTGGACTGAAATTAGTAAGATAATTTAAAATGAATAGTATATGCAGAGAAATGATACAGAAACATTTTGACTCAGCATACTAATGTAACAAACTTTTAAAATAGATACTGAATGTGAGAAGTATAAATTTCTGCCATCAGTAAATAGTTTTGTACATTAAATTTAGCGTTCCTGTTTTCTGGCAGACCATTGAGGAGCTGCTGGACCAAGTAGTTTAGATGTTTGTGTAGACTGTATTTAAGTGCATATTGAAATGCTTCAAATAGTCTTCAGAAGTCTATTTTGATGTTGCAACCTTTACAAATTTATTTTTTATCAGCTTACTATATTATTGACAACTAGTCACTATCAATTTCTAGCAATGGTAAATATTCTAATATTGATGAGTGAATGTTAATTATAAATACAGTCTTGTCAATTATTTTTAAAATAAAAACTTTCCAGTAGTGTAACTTCAGATGCATCCTATAGGACAGAGCAACAGGAAGAGTGTTGCCATTTCTCCCTCTACTACTTCTCCTGGAGTTTGGCTGTTTCAATAGTGTGTGGTTTTTAGTGTGTGCCACTCTCACAGTGGCATTGTGAGGCTCTGGCTTGCAGCAGTAGTGCAGCTTGCCTGAGGAGTCTGGAGGACAGCATTCAGATACCTATGTTAACCTGTAAAAAGCTATTTTAAAAGCCTGTTTACCTGTCTAAAAGACTGAAATGTATAGGCAAGTCACTGATGAGTGGCAGAGATGCTCTTGTTACAAAAACACCCTATACTAGTTTGAAACTAAAAAATCATTAACTGTTGCTCAAGTTTATGCAGGAACTTAGATGTGTTTTTGTCGCTGTTTCTGTCGTTGTTGTGTGTTGATGTTAAACATGTAACTTAAGTTCTTATATATTCACATTTGACATCTCCCAGCAAAGCTAAATTTGAAGTGTTTGGAAAACTGTTCCTTGATAACTAAATAACAAAATACGTTCAAGCAGAGGCTTCTGAACTTGGCTGTAATAAGCTTATTTATTTTGGATTTTGGCGAGAACCTTAGATAGAGTGGGAAATACATAGGAGAAGGATGAAGCTGTCTCAAGGCTGGGCACCCTCTCTTAATTTTTCAAATTTATTCATCCTTCAATCACGAAGACTGTCTTTTTCATTTTGCTCTTCAGTGACATCTGAGTGGTGTAGAGATCAGCAAAGAAATAAACGGAAGTACCATCCTGAAGGAAGAGTCATAAAGTTAGTTATAATTCTTCCCCTGATATGAACTAAAGTCATCCTTACTCGGTGCTATGTTTCACTATAAGTTAGATTGGAAAGTGTTGTAACGTTAAGGGCTTGTGGAATCATTTTAGCCTGTTTCTACCATCAAAGGGATTTCTTGCCATGCTCATAAAATATGAGTTCTCCTTTATTAAGTAGTCTTACAGTAAATCTAGAGAGATTATTCCATTCATTTTTGAAACACTGAACATTTCTTGTCTTTTTCTGTTAGAACAGTTCCCTATTCCTCTGTTGTTATTCACGTGGATGTCTTTTACAGCTTGCAGGGCTGTCTGATACCTTGCATGGCTGTCTTCCAAACTCAGTCTTCATCTTTCTGTGAAGTATAGCACCAAAATAGAACTCAGTATTCCCACTAGGATCCTATATGTGTTGCACAGAATGTAGGATTTTTTTGTGGATCTTGTATGCTACCATTTTACAACACCACTTACTCAGCTTGCAAACCACTCAGTTTAACTTACTCAGCTTGCAAACCACTAAATCTGATTAATCTCTAGAACAATCTGCAGATTGTTACCTGTCCTGTACGTGTACAGTGTAATATTTCCTATAACCAAGTAAACTTTGAACTCTATTTTTCTCATGTGTAAATAAGCATTCAGTTTGTGCTGCTCTTCTGTCAATTTCAGTCTTTCCAGCTCTGCTGCTTTGGGTAATAATTACTGTGCTGTGTGGGTTTGGTTCAGTTTCTTAAGTGATTGTGCTTCTTCTAGTACTTTCTAAAGTATGGGGACTGCCTACATGGAGAAACTGCTAAGTAATCTAACCTATCTCAATTCACAACTGTGCTTACCTGTTACTCTTTTGGGAGCTGCTTATCTGAATCTGAAGCTGTACATATATGTGCACTTAAGACAATTTTAAATCTTTGTATCTGTGAAAGCTGTGATCACCTATATCTTGCTAATTAAAAGTGTTCTCTCCCATCTAGTCAGAGCATTAACATGTAGTCTTCACAGTCTTAGTAGAGGTCTTGAGCTCTCCTCTCAAGCCCCTGCCCCCAAAAGGTAGTGAACTTACTTGAGATGGCTTACTCTTATCTTTCCCTTAAATTATCCAAATATACAAATTGATTCAAGATTCAAATGCACAGAAACGTTAAAGTAAATTATCACTGCATAGCCAGGCTGGTGAACCAGGGTGTTCTGAAATAGATAATGGATGCCTGAAAATTACAATTCAAATTGCAAATTAGCAGAGTGTTGCCTTTTGGGTGCACGACTGTGTGAAGGAAAACACTTGCAAAAGTGCTAACTCAGTATCAAATAATGTGAAAGGCTTGTGACACTACAGCTCCGCTAAGCTGTTGAGTATGTCGGTCAACATTTTTGCAGCGCTGTTTAATGAGGAGTGATGTACATGGCTAAAGTAAACTTGATCTCAAGACTAATGCTTAGTCTTGAGGTGACCAGAACTCTAGAAGAGTTAACTTGCAGCTGGCTGTGCAGTAAATAGCCAGGCTCATTGCTATAAACAAGTGGGATTCCAATAGTAAACTCAGAAGTGTTATTAATTCACTTTGTAAAAACTGTGGTAGATCATTCTGATAGTGTATTCTTTCATCTAACAGAAGTAAGGGAATGTCAAGGTTTGTCACCAGCAGAATGACATGCAGTTATCTCTAGGAGTCTGAGTTCTCCATGGGAGAGTGGTAGCATGTTTTACAAGGTCTCCCTGAAAACAGTATTGTTCATTGAGAGAGACCTGTGTCAAGCCTGACTTTGGTGATAAATGCCCCTTCAAATTAGGGTAAGCTCTTGGTATCAAGAACAGAAAGTAGAAAGCTGCAATGTAAAAGTAGTGAGTGCTTAAACAGTTGAAAGTTGGCACTTGCCAATACTGTATGCTGCTTAGTCAGAATTATTACTCATCACCTCAAAAAATACTGTGCATTAACAGCTTAACAGAAGAGTGTTGGTTACTCTGTATGCCTCAGTCTACCAAAGCTGGTCTTTTTTAGTGTTCTAAAAGAACTTTCTAGGAGGTGGCTTTTCTTCAGTGAGCTTTCATTACAGTGAAACTCAATGAGGTGATATTAATAGACTATAGATAATCCCCTTGCTGTAGGAGGAGCACTCAACCGCATGCATGGAGTGCAGGAGTACCAATGAAAAATAGTAACGTTGAACAGAGGTAACTTTTTGGCTCTTTTGAGAGGCAGGCGCACAACCACTATCCAGTGAAACTCCTGAAAGAGAGTTAACTCCAGAACCTAATGTGACTGTAAAGAGCTGGCAAAATTATTTTAGAAACACGTCATGGTTTGGGGCACCTGCTCTTTTAATGTCCTTGCCATTTATCAGAACCTCTTAAGGTAATTCTTCCAATATAATTTTCACTGTAGGTCAGCAATAAGATAATTTTTTTCCTCTGAAAACAGATCAAGCATGAATATATGCATTTGCTGTTATTTTGATGTTGTCTATGTATAGACTTACTGCAGAGGGAAAGGAAGTCGTGCTGTTAAGCATACCTATTTTAAATAGTAGGTAAGAAAGAAGGGGTTTAATACTTAACTGCTACTGTGTAAATATCCCATATTGCTTGGTATGAACATAGGCATCAGAAGACTGGAGGAATGGGGGGTCAAATAGAGAAAAGTATCCATCTTTCTATAGGATTTGTGTATTACTGTAAAGTTGCTTGTCTAAGTGAACAAATACACTTGAGGATGCTGAGCTGATACGAATTATTTGCCCTGATGTACAGTATGATGGTGGTACTGAAACTCGTCAATTTTGTAAGAAGTTGTGCTTTCAGGGAAAGATTAGATGGATTATTCAAGTTATTATTCCTTTGCTGTCAATAACACAGGGTTCTTTCTTTAAAATTGAATTAAATATTAATTAAATTTCAATGAGGGAAACTAAGCTTGGGTATGTCTTGTATATTCCATTATTTTAGCTCTGATATCAGCAGGAACTCTGATACAAATGGTAGTGCATGTCATTTGATGTTGCTAAATTTGCCAAGTGCACTTATTGCTGAAAACTGTGTATTTCCTGAAAGAAGACTAGGGGAATGCCAGTGAATCAGCAGTTTCAGTTGACTACACAAGCATGTTTGCTACAGCAAACCTAAATGTTGTCACTTCCAAATTGTTGAAACTTCCCTTTCAAGACTGAAAACAATAGTTCTTTGTCTGTCTTGGCACCCTTTTGCTGTTCTTGGGCCCATGATCGAACAGCAGCTGTTAAATTGCAGCTTTATTAATAAGTAGTTACAGTTAGTACTGTCTAAAGCTGGACTAAAGCTTTGTCCATTCCAGCCCAACACACTTGATTAATTATAAACAAAGCAGATTGTTTCACTTTGACCAACCCAGTCTTTCTTTGCCTGTGTGTTCCAGTTAGGTTTCGTAACAATTGCTTTGCCTTTGCCTTTGAAAACAGTATAATTCTCTGAAGAACGCATCCTTGTGGGGTGTAGGCCTCACATGACGAGTATGTAATTGGACATGCTTTGAGCAGGAGGTGGTACTGGAGATCTTGCATCCTAGTCATTCTGATTCTACACTAAAAGCTTAACTGCTTCTTACATAGCAGTTAAATATTCCTTTCTTGTGTTATAATATTTTCTGCTTCCAGCAAAAGAATTCCTCTGTCTTAAACCAGTTCTTTTTTAACAAGATGAAGCTTTTTTTGCCTCAGTTTGCTGGTTCTCAGACTTGCAGATGTAAATAAAAGGTCTGGTCTTCAAGTCTTGCTTTATTCTTGTGCAGTTCAAACAGTGCAACATTTACTTATTTCCATTTTTGTTTCTACCTGTCTCAAAATATGCTAAGCAAGGTTAAGCAGAAAATATATAATTTGTGTTCTTAGTGTTATTTAATGGGTTTGAAGAAATCTGTTAGGTAAACCTGCTGATTTTATGAAGTACAAAGAAAGGGCAAAGATAACAGCTACTTAACTATAGCTCCCATAATCTGATCAAACAATACACAGAAAATCGCACACAGAATCACTAGGTTAGAAGAGACCTTCAATATCATCGAGTCCAACCCAGCCTGAACACCTTAACTAAACCATGGCA
>VZSE01004864.1:6250-34744 GCA_013398275.1 Promerops cafer
TCCTTCCCTCTCTTTTCCTTCCTTCCTTCCTCCCTTTTCTTTCTTCTATTCCATATGTATTTTCTTAAGTGATATTTTTATACTTTTTTATTGTTATATTTCTATAAATAACCAAAACAGCTACATACCTCTTTTTCACTGCAATTAAATTGTATTATAATAAACAATCCTTTTATATATATACACACACACCTGTCATTCAGTGTTGTTTCACTCTAATCCACCCCAAGGGATCTATTAACAAGAATTTTAGTTACCCTGCCTCAGGGGCAGGTTATAACATCAGGTGAAGTTCCCAGTGACTGAAAAAAGGGAAACATTGCACTGATTTCTAAAAAGGGTAGAAAGAAGGGCCCTGGAAACTATCGATCTGTCAGCCTCACCTCTGTGCCTGGGAAGATCATGGAACAGATAGATCCTCCTAGAAGATATGCTAAGGCACATGGAGGACAGGGAGGTGATTCAAGGCAGCCAGTATGGCTTCACCAAGGACAAGTCCTGCCTGACCAACCCAGTAGCCTTCTATGATGTAGTGACTACATCAGTGGACAAGGGAAGGTCTACAGATGTCATTTATCTGGACTTCTGTAAAGCCTTTGACATGGTCCTCTACAACATCCTTCTCTCTAAATTGGAGAGAGATGGATTTGATGGGGGGTTGAGGTACTGGTTAGATGGTCACACCTGGAGGGTAGTAGTCAATGGCTTACTGTCCAGATGGAGATTGGTGACAAGTGGTGTCCCTCAAGGGTCCATGCTGGGACCAGTACTGTTTAATGTCTTCATCAATGACATAGAAAGTGAGATCAAATACACCCTCAGCAAGTTTGCAGATGACACCAAGGTGAGTGGTGTAGTTGACATGTCTGAGGGATGGGATGCCATCCAGAGGGACCTAGACAAGCTTGAGAAGTAGGCCCATGTGAACCTCATGAAGTACAGCAAGGCCAAGTGCAAGGTCCTGCACCTGGATCAGAACAAGCCCCAGTATCAATATAGGCTGGGGGACAAAGGATTGAGAGCAGCCCTGCTGAGAAGAACTTGGGAGGTACTGGTGGATGAAAAGCTGAACATGAGCTGGCAGTGTGTGCTTGCAGCCCTGAAGTACTGTAAAGACATGGACCTGTTGGAACGGGTCCAGAGGAGGGCCACAAAACAATCAGAGGACTAGGACACCTCTCTTATGAAGAAAGGCATAGAGAGTTGGGATTGTTCAGCCTGGAGAAGAGAAGGCTCTGGAGAGAGACCTTATTGAGGCTTTTTAGTACTTAAATGGGGTCTATAAGAAAAATGTGGTCAAACTTTTTAACAGGGCCTGTTGTGATTGGACAAGGGGTGATGGTTTTAAAAGGGGGTTGATTTAGACTATATATATGAAATAATTTTTTTACAATTAAAGTGGTAAAACTCTGGATTAGGTTTTCTAGAGAGGTGGTAGTTGCCCCATCCCTGGAAACATTCAAGGTCACTTTGGATGGGGCCCTGAGTAACCTAATCTAGTTGAAATCCCTGCTCATTGCCTGGGGGGTTGGACTAGATGACCTTTTAAAGGTCCCTTCCAATCCATACTGTTCTATGATTCTATGATTCCACCCCTGGGGCAATCTATTCTAGGTGTACTGGATGACCCTCCAAGTGAAAGCAAACTGTAACCTGCACTCTGCTGCCAAAGGAATTGAAAACAGCACATTGGCAATGCCAGTTGCATCATACCACCTGGCTGACTTCTACTCCAGTTCACATTGGAGTTCTAGCATCTTCAGTACAACAGCACTCAGTGGTGGTGTGACTGTTTAGGCCACGATAGTCTACTGTTAACCTCCACCCTCTGTCCGACTTTTGCACTGACAATATGGGAATCTTAAAATGTAAGTCTTGCTGATCACTTCTTGGCTCTCCAGTTGATGAATCAGCTCATGGATGGGAGCCAGGGACTCACAGTTTGTGCAATATTGCCGCCGGTGCACCATCCCAGTAGCAATTGGCATCTGCTGGTCTTCAGTTCATAGCAGTCCCATGACAAAGATCTTCTGACAGGCCAGGCAGGGTGAATAGCTGATTGATCTCTGTATTTACAGTGGCTACACTAAAAGCCCCTCAGTACCCCTTTGGATCCTTGAAATACCCTCTCCTGAGGTAGTCAATGCCAAGGATACAAAGGGCCTCTGGGCCAGTAGCAGTAGGGTGCTTTTGCTACTTGTCCCGTGTTAAGCTCCTCTCAGCCTCCAATACAGACAATTGTTGGCATCTCTCTATTACCAAAAATTGGTAAAAATAAAAACTTAACACCAGTGTAGCATTAAGAAGGAGGCATTCTTTATTAGGCTGGATGCACAAATGGATATCTCCTCTGAAATAACATGCATTCTGAGCACAGAAAAAGCTTCTGTTTATATACTATATTTTACATACATATTCATAGGTTTTCCCAGAAGAAACATATGTATGATAATAATTTCCCCAAAGTCATTAGCATATGTTCCCTCCCATCGGCGCATATGTTCTTCTGTTCCAGGGGTCTCTTTGGTGGTCCCTGGTGGTCGGTGACTCCAAAATCATACCTGGCTGCCTGGTGAACTGGTAAAGTTGGCATAACCAGGCTGGTTGCTTTCCAGTTCTTCTTCCTACAGAATAAGCATTGTGCGGTTCCATAGGCCAGTGTTTTTTGAAGAATAGGCATTGTATTAACCCATCAGGTGCACATGCTTCTTCATCTGGCAACACCTCTATCAGTCTAAAGATCCAGATGGGTGCTGTGCCCCTATACCCTTATTAAGGAAACTTTCCTGTCTGGCCATTCAGTAGCCACTCTGGGAGTCACACTCACACCACCCGAGACTCACTCCTGGGACCAAAGCCCTTTCGCTGCGGGCGGCTCCAGTGGGCCAACAGGTGCCCCGTTTGACTCCCTATACACACCACACTCATACATTCAAACATGTTTTCCTTCCGAGCTTGACCCTCTGTTTCCCATAGCAGAGTCTCAGACATCTGGTTCCTTCAAGTAATTTAATTGTGGTGCAGCAACACAAAAACAGCTTGAGCTGGGTGCCTCCAGAGAGGGACCCTAAACAAAGGAATCCCTGAGATTTACAGGGATTTTTACTGTTTGTTAAACACTTGGTTTTTATCTGTTTACTCTTACTCTTGTTGAATAGATTAATTCATTTATAATTTTGGACTTTCAATACATTAACTTTGCATAGTTGGTCAGAGATGGAACAGTAGTAGAGTTCATAGTTGATGCAGGAAGTTGAGCAGACTTGTCGATAGTTTAAAACTTTTCTGCATGACACATGAATATCATTCTTTATTAAGTGTTTTGAGGAAAAGGCTGAATTTGACAGCTTAAGACTGACTTTAAGCTAAAAGATATATTACAGGGTGTCATAACATCCCACCAGATATTCAGCCTTTAGCAAAATCATGGTATCCAGTTGCTGTTACATTTGGAGTGTTATTTTTCCTTTTTAAGGAAATCATGTTATATTTATTCATACAGGAGGAAGAAAAGCAGACGTGAACTTTTTTTTTCCGCTTGTGAAAGTAGCAGTTAAATCATATGTTGGAATTTTTTTTGGAGGAACTAGTTTCTTTAAGATGTTTACATTTGTTAAAAGTGTCTTCCTTGGAATGAAGTTGGTTCAACATGACTGAAACTGTTTCCTGAAGTCAGCTTCTAGGCTAATTTCTTTCCTGAGGTTTGCTTGTGTCCTTGAAGTAAAAAAGACTCTTCTGGTTTGGTTTTCAAAACTCTTGGTTTTTAAAGCTGTGTTTCTATGTTTGTGTGTTGTCAGTGATGCATCAAATTTAAGATGTTTTCACTTATGCATGTCTGTTATGCCCCAGTTTCTGCTCTCTATGCGAATTTATTTTTTGTATGGCTGTGCTTTAGGAAGAATGCCCTTTCTGATTCTTTTTTTCCAAATGGGTTACTTCATGTATCTGTTAAAGAATGTAATGGTGTAATCTGATGAATTGGCACAACTGAGGTTGGAAGAAATGAAAATATTTTAAACTGGATCTTCCTCTGACAAGATGAGGAATTATAGTCTAACAGTAGCATGTAACAAATGGAGATTTTTGAGTTCCTTTTGCTATTCTAAGATAGCAAGTCATATTCTAGACTCAGTGGAAAATTCTTTGCTATTTTTACATCAATATGTTGAATATTAGCTTTGCACTTCAAAACATTCTGGATTTTCTGTCTTATGGAGTTCCGTAGAAAGTTTCTTGATATTCTAAAGTAAGTTTGCAAGCCCTGCTCAGCAATAACAAAAACATCTCTATATTATCAACACTGTGTTCAGCACAAATCAAAAACACAGCCCCATATCAGCCACTGGGTACACTTGGGTATGACAGATTTTCAGCCATAAAAAAAAGTGGATGCTGTATTTTTGTCACCATGTTAGTTTGACAGGTTGAGAAGACTGATTATTGACATTTGCCTCTCATCCTGTTTCTGGTATTGGAACTTTTGCATGCTTCCTGAAAATAGCATCAACAAGCTAAAATAATACTATTCAATGCTTTTTCTTTGAGCCAAACACCATAGATTTTTGCTGTCTATACAGCTATCTGCTGAGAGAAACTAAAAATATAATTTTAAAGGATCTTATTAACTAATAATGACAATTTAAACTTGAGTGTATCATTAGAATGGAATAGAATCACTAGATGTTTAATAAATAGAAGACAAGGTCATATTTGGTTTGTGCTCTGTAAAAGCAGTCTCAGTGTACCCTCTTTTTGTCACTTTGCAAGTTTGACATTCACATAAATAAAAGGAAGAAATTTTGAAAATAGGAAGGCATTTGAAGAACAAGAATATTTGGCAGTAGTGGGTCAATAGTTAAAACCAAATGCAGTTGAGGTTTTTGGGTTTTGAGGGGGGTTTTATGACTGGTTAACAATTTGTGGTTGTAATTTTTTTTTTTTGTGTAAATCCTCAAAAGACTAGTGTAAAGATGTGAAATTACAATTGAAATGTGTTACCATGTCTTCCACATAGAAAGACCTCGGTTGTTTGACAGCTTTAGATGTCGTGCCCTGGAGGACTAAGTTAATGATTAAGTATTCTTGAAAAAAGGTTGATATCAAGACTTACCCTTTCTTGATGCTTTCTGATATCTTTGAAGTGTGTTGTGTCCTCTGACCCCAATGTTTTTGGAGACACTTATGATTTGGATATGTCAGAAGATTCATTTATATATAAAAGTAATGAAACTGGTGTTACTGATAACAAAATAAAACTTTCAGATGTTTTTATTTTGCTTGCATGACATGTTTATCAATGTAATCGCTGTTAACAAAACTTCTTATTGTAATACATATTTGAAGCATTGGTAAATTCCACACTTCTATAATTATATTGCACGTTTTACCAGCTTTGCTGCCCTTCAGAATAATGTTAATCAGTGGCACAAAAACAAAGCCTTTTTGATCTGTAACTCTGTTATGAATATAATTTGACTTGGTAAATCAACATGGACACTTTAAGCTTAAAGGCAGCCATTGATACAGAGAGCTTTAAACTAGACTTAGGGGAAGAGGATGTGGTTTTGAGCAACAGAGAAGAGCCANTGGAAAGAACAGAATAAAAACCCAATCCCCAACACTTGAAAAAAAAAAGCATACAAAAAATAAACCCTTTCCTCTCCCCCCTAAAATCCCAGTATCCAATTTAAATTTTTATTCTCAACTCCTAAAATGTTAAAAGTATGACTTTTTAAAACAGAAACATATAATACACTAATGAAAGCTCCACCTTATTGTCAGTCTGTTGACCTATCTTAAACATAAGAACAGGTTGAGAGGTTATGAGTANTTGATGTATTAGGGACCAACAGGGCAGGGAAACATCTGTGAAATATCTCAAAGTAATTGGGTTGTGTTCCTCTAAAAAGGTGACAAGGCAAGTAGCCTAGCTGAAGTGCCTCTATACCACTGCATGCAGCATGGGTAACAAAAATAGTGATGAACAGGTTGAGAGGTTATGAGTAAAAATTAGGGGCCAAGCCAACAAAAAAACCCGCATGGCCGGTGTTTACTACAGGCCACCCAATTAAGGGGAGCCTGTTGATGAAGTATTCTTACTTCAACTATGTGAAGCATCATGCATGGAAGCTCTGATCCTGCTGGGAGACTTCAGTCACCCTGACATCTGCTGGAAAAGCAGCACAGCAAGCTGTAAGCGGTCCAGGAGACTTTTGGAGTGCACAGAGGACAATTTCTTAATCAAGGTCTCTCCAAAGGATGTGAAGAATAAAAAAAAAAGGGCTTCTACAGCTACATTGTCTAGAAAAGGAAGACAAAAGAAATTGTACCCCCGGATAAATAGGACAGGGGATCTGGTGACAGCTGACATAGAGAAGGCAGAGGTACTCAACAAATTTTTTGCCTGTTTTCAATAAAAATCTTTCTTCCCACATCTCTCAAGTCCCCGAATCCCTGAATTTAGGACCTGCCATTCCTAAACCCATGCTGACTGGGACTGATCACCTGGTTGTCCAGTACGTGACACATGATGGCACTCAAGATGATCTGCTCCATAATCTTTCCCGGCACCGAGGTCAGGCTGAAAGGCATCTAGTTCCCTGGGTCTGCCTTCCGGCCTTCCTCCCAAGTTGCCTGCCCCTTTTTCCAGAGGTGATACACTCACTTTTTTTCCCCCAAGTTCCAGCCAAAGCTCTCTGTTCAGCCAGGCCATTCATCTTCCCCACCAGCTCATCTTTCAGCATGTAGGGACAGCCTGCTCCTGTGCCTTTAGGATTTTCTTCTTGAAGAACGTCCAGCCTTCCTGGACTCCTTTGCCTTCAGGACTGCCTCCCAAAGGACTTCCTCAACCAGTCTCCTAAACAGGCCAAAGTCTGCCCTCTGGAAGTCCAAGGTGGCAGTTCTGCTGTCATCCCTCCTTCCTTCTCCAAGAATGGAAAACTATATAATTTCTTGTTCACTATGCCCAAGACAGTCTCCAACCATCACATCACCCACCGGTCGTTTTCTGCTCACAAACAGCAGGTCCAGCAGAGCACCTTCCTGAGTTGGCTCACTCACCAGCTGTGTCAGGGAGTTCTCTTGCACACACTCCAGGAACCGGGATCAGCCCATCACACCCCTTTTTGGCATCCAACATGGGGCACAAGTTAACAACAGTTTTAATCTGAGCATGCTATAGCTGTTGTAGTTGTTAATTGGCAGGGTTTTGTGCTGGTCACAGAGCTTGTTCACTCTATTGTATAACAGCATTTAGGGCTTGTTAGTGGCTGCTTCTGACTGTTGCTATTTGCTGTACTATTTATCTCTCTATTTTGCTGTGCCTGGGAACATTTTGATAAAAGCAATGTACTTGGGCTGGCATTGATGTCATTCCTGTGCTGGGTGAGCTATCTTGTGGGGAGAATGAGGGATTACATCTCCCTTTTCTTTGGGATTGATGCAGCTGGCTCTGTTGCACGGGCTCCAGAGGTTCTTGCACATCCTTATGTAAGCTGTTTGATCATTTGCTTTTTGTCGAGTATGTAGGACCTGGTTTCATCTTGGCATAAGAGGAAACAACTTGTCGGTGAGGCCACAGAGAAACATAGAATAGTTTGGATTGGAAGGGACCTTTAAAGGCCATCTAGTTCAACCCCCCCTGCAATGGAGGTTGACATGTCCTGAGGCAGTAGGATGTGTGGGAGGATTTAGGCAGATGCCTAAGGTGGTTATCACCTCTGATAGCCTGGGGTTTTATGCCTGGACAGGCATGTAATCCCATTGAATTGATGTGCTACTTGACAGAAGGGTGCCTTGCCTACCCCAACGAGACTCAGCAGTACTGGGGCATGACCTGTGCCTATTGAGCCTCTGTTCAGCACCATTAGAGGAGCAGAGGAAGGAGGGCCTCTACATTTGAGGACACAGTGGCTGAGACAAGGACCCAAACCCCAACCACAGTAATCACCCTAGTAGTCAAAAAGAAACCCTTGATGTGCAGGTTGACAGGTCCATACCATTGATTACTAAGGGAGGAGGAGGAGGAAGAGGAGGAAGAAGAAGGGTCTGATCAAGAAGCTGGTTCTTTGACAAAGAAACAGGAGGAGAAAGTGGCAGACTACCCAAGAGGCAGAAACCACATGCTTCCTAACCCTGAGTAAGTGAACTTCAAGATCTGTGGAAAGATTACAGGCTTCAGCCAGGCAAGTGAATTGCCTGACTGCTCTGATGCAGGGATATTGAGGGCCAACAGTCAGGAATTAGAGGGTAATGTGAGAAACGACGCTCACTTTTAAAATTTCAAAGGTTTATTAAACCCTAACAAAATACAACAGAAGACTGAATAAGGAAAAATTGCAGCTCTGGGAGCACGGAACCAAACTGCCATGTGCTCATCTACAAAATGGATGCTCTGCTTTTTATACCCTTGGCCCCTCCCAAAGTCTTGTCAGTCAACTCCTTCTCTGCCGTCCATTGGTGGAGATCACTTTCTTACAACTTGATTGGAGGTCAGGTGTTGCCATGCCACGCCTCCTAGTAACAAGCCTGCCCTCCCCTAAATGCCCCGACTAGTGACAGCAATACAGGGGGGAAGGGAAAGAGGACTATAGGGAGAACATACCAAAATAACATAACTATACATCTATAAAACTTCTCTTAACATACACATAATGTTCATCTCTTAATTGTGAGAGCAAACCATCGCATTACCCATCTATAACAGTAAGGAAGCCCAGCAGCTGGTATCCTTATCTTGGGACTGGCAAATTGACAAAGAAATCGGAAGAGAGGCAACAATTCTGTCTCTGGAGGTGGCTCCTGTTGAGTGTGAAGGTGAGATATCTCCTCAAGGATGATCTTGTAAATTACCGAGGGAAATGGACCATTACTGAGGAAGGCATCCAGTATCTGAGAGAATTAATGGTGGTGAAAGCTGTCTACAGTGACCTGGACAGCAACCAGGTCTCCAAAGATCTGAATAACATCCAGTGTACATGGGCCACGTGGAGGAGGTTTGTCTGGAATGCACCAGTGTTGTACTCCTACACCCTGTCAATGATGAACTGGACAGACTTCAATATGCCAACTGTGGAGAGACTGTCCCACCAGCTTCAGCATTCCAAAGAGAATCTCTTCATCCTCCTCATCCCTGTGGGCCAGCGTCTCGGCTGTCAGGGGTGCCCCACGGAGCCAGCGTCTCCCAGTCAGAGGTAAAAGGAGCCCCAGGATCATCCTATGTGACCAGAGGGAGGACATGAGGAAGTGGGATGGTGAGCCCACCTCAAAACTAGAAGCCCACATATGTGACTTGCAGAGGAGGACAGCTGCTAAGAAGAGGCCATGCAAGAAGGCTTTTGTTCCAGGTGCTGTTGAGATGGTAGAAGGCAGCTGGCAACCAGCAATCCCCCAGATGCAGAAGAAGGGCTGAGTGCACCTCTCCTCTTGATTTTGGTGAAAGGACTTCTGGTCTGACACTGCAGGGGTCAGATAGTGAATACTCCAACGAGGAATAGAGGGTCCTTGCCTTCAGCCAGGCAGTGGAAGGGGATGACTGAGTGTACTGGACCGTATGGGTTCTATGGCCTGGCACATCAGACCCCGGGGATTATAAGGCTCTGAGTAGACACTAGTGCACAGTGTACCCTAATGCCATTGGGGTACAAGGGGGTGGAACGCATCTGGATTTCTGGACTGACAGGGGGATCCCAATTGTCATCTGTGCTGGAGGCTGAGGTGAGCCTAACGGAACAAGTGGTGAAAGTACCCCATTGTGACTGGCCTGGGGGCTCTGCACATCCTTGGCATAAACTACCTTAGGAGAGGGTACTACAAGGACACAAAAGGATACCAGTGGGTCTTTGTTGTAGCTGCTGTGGATACAGAGAAGACTAAACAACTGCCTACCTTGCCCAGACATTCAGAGGATCCCTCTGTTGTGGGGTTGCTGTGAGTCAAAGAACAGCAGATGCCAATTGCTACTATGACGGTGCACCGGCAGCAATATTGCATCATCTGAGACTCCCTGTTTCCCATCCACAAGTTCATTTGTCAACTGGAGAGCAAATGGGTGATCAGAAAGACTTGCTTGCCTTTTAGTAGTTCCATATGGCCAGTGCAAAACTCTGACAGAGGGTGCAGGTTAACAGTGGACTATTGTGACCTGAACAAAGTCACACTGCCATTGAGGGACATGCTAGAACTCTTATATGAACTGGAGTTGAAGGCAGCCAAGTGGTATGCCACAACTGATACTGTCAATGTGTTTTTCTCGATCCCTTTGGCAGCAGAATGCAGGCCACAGTTTGCTTTCACATGGAGGAGTGTCCAGTACACCTGGAATCAAGTGCCCCAGGGGTGGAAGCACAGCCCTACCATTTGTCATGGACTGATCCAGACTACACCAGAACAGGGTGAAGCCCCTGAGCACCTGCAATACATTGATGACATCATTGTGTGGGGTAATACAGCAAAGGAAGTGTTTGAGAAAGGGAAAAGAATAACCCAGATTCTTCCAAAAGCTGGTTTTGCCATAAGACAAAGCAAGGTCAAGGGACCTGCACAAGACATCCAGTTTTGGGGAATAAAATGGCAAGACATAACTTTTCACAGACCCAAGAGGTGTGATCAATAAGATTCCATACACTTCAAAAGTTGTTGGTATAGAAGCACGGCTCCTCTTGGCACTGTGATTGCCTGTGCTACGTTGGATGTTCAAAGGAAACGTCTGCTCTACACATCACGCAACTGACGCTACGTGGAGTAAGTAGGGAGCGTTAATCATGCAATGGGCTCAAGTGGGGAACCCCAACCACCCAGGAATCCTGGAAGAGATTGGGGACTGGCCAGAAGGCAGAGATTTTGGAGCATCACCTGAGGAGGTGGCTTGTGCCCAAGAGGAGCCAACATATAATGAGTTATTAGAAGGTGAAAGGCAATATGCTCTGTTTACTGACAGATCCTGTTGTGTTGTAGGAAACCATTGGAAGTGGAAAGCAACAACACATCAAGTTGTTGAAGCTGCCAAAGTTTAGTCAGTTTGCAGGCAAGTTTAGTCAGTTTGCAGAAGTGAAAGCCATCCAGCTGGCCCTACAGATTGCTGAATGAGAACAGTGTCCAGTACTCTATCTCTATACAGACTCACGGATGGTGGCAAATGCCCTGTGGGAGTGGCTACAGCAATGGAAACAGATCAACTGGCCGTGTGGAGGTAAACCCATCTGGGCTGCTGTAGTGTGTCAAGACATTGCTGCCTGGGTAGAAAAACTTGCTGTAAAGGCACATCATGTAGATGCTCACATGCCCAAGAACCATGTCCCTGAAGAACATCAAAACAACAAGCAGGTAGACCAGGCTAACAGAATTGGAGTGGCTCAGGTGGACCTGGACTGGGAAAGTAAGGGTGATCTATTCATAGCTTGGAGGGCCCATGACACATCAGGACATCTAGGGAGAGATGCAATGTACAGATGGCCTTGTGATCGAGGGGTGGAGCTGACTCTTGGGGCCATCACACAGGTCACCCATGAATGCAAAATGCGCTGCAATGAAGTGAGCCACACAACTAAAGTGTATCTGGAGTAGTGGGTGATGGCTGGGATATTGATATGGCGAGGCCTGGTATATTGACTATATTGCCACAAACTTGTCAAGGCAAGTGCTGCGTGGAAGCAACTTACTGGGTAGCTGGAAACATACCCTGTAAACCCTGTCACCACTTGAAACACCATCCTGGGCCATGAAAGGCCAGTTCTGTGGCAACAGGACACCCCAGAAAGGGTTGAGTCAGACAGTGGGACTCATTTTTGAAACAACTTCATAGACTCCTGGGCCAAGAGCATATCACATCCCCTATCACCCACAAACCTCCAGAAAGATGTTGAGGGCACTGGGCGTTGGGAAATAGAAACACTGGGATGTAAAATTAGCAGAAGCCACTTGGCTGGTTACTACCAGAGGGTCTCATAACTGATCCGGTCCTGTCCAAACACAGCTTCATTAAGATTTAAAGAATAACATAAGTTGGAAGNTGAGGGACATGCTAGAACTCTTATATGAACTGGAGTTGAAGGCAGCCAAGTGGTATGCCACAACTGATACTGTCAATGTGTTTTTCTCGATCCCTTTGGCAGCAGAATGCAGGCCACAGTTTGCTTTCACATGGAGGAGTGTCCAGTACACCTGGAATCAAGTGCCCCAGGGGTGGAAGCACAGCCCTACCATTTGTCATGGACTGATCCAGACTACACCAGAACAGGGTGAAGCCCCTGAGCACCTGCAATACATTGATGACATCATTGTGTGGGGTAATACAGCAAAGGAAGTGTTTGAGAAAGGGAAAAGAATAACCCAGATTCTTCCAAAAGCTGGTTTTGCCATAAGACAAAGCAAGGTCAAGGGACCTGCACAAGACATCCAGTTTTGGGGAATAAAATGGCAAGACATAACTTTTCACAGACCCAAGAGGTGTGATCAATAAGATTCCATACACTTCAAAAGTTGTTGGTATAGAAGCACGGCTCCTCTTGGCACTGTGATTGCCTGTGCTACGTTGGATGTTCAAAGGAAACGTCTGCTCTACACATCACGCAACTGACGCTACGTGGAGTAAGTAGGGAGCGTTAATCATGCAATGGGCTCAAGTGGGGAACCCCAACCACCCAGGAATCCTGGAAGAGATTGGGGACTGGCCAGAAGGCAGAGATTTTGGAGCATCACCTGAGGAGGTGGCTTGTGCCCAAGAGGAGCCAACATATAATGAGTTATTAGAAGGTGAAAGGCAATATGCTCTGTTTACTGACAGATCCTGTTGTGTTGTAGGAAACCATTGGAAGTGGAAAGCAACAACACATCAAGTTGTTGAAGCTGCCAAAGTTTAGTCAGTTTGCAGGCAAGTTTAGTCAGTTTGCAGAAGTGAAAGCCATCCAGCTGGCCCTACAGATTGCTGAATGAGAACAGTGTCCAGTACTCTATCTCTATACAGACTCACGGATGGTGGCAAATGCCCTGTGGGAGTGGCTACAGCAATGGAAACAGATCAACTGGCCGTGTGGAGGTAAACCCATCTGGGCTGCTGTAGTGTGTCAAGACATTGCTGCCTGGGTAGAAAAACTTGCTGTAAAGGCACATCATGTAGATGCTCACATGCCCAAGAACCATGTCCCTGAAGAACATCAAAACAACAAGCAGGTAGACCAGGCTAACAGAATTGGAGTGGCTCAGGTGGACCTGGACTGGGAAAGTAAGGGTGATCTATTCATAGCTTGGAGGGCCCATGACACATCAGGACATCTAGGGAGAGATGCAATGTACAGATGGCCTTGTGATCGAGGGGTGGAGCTGACTCTTGGGGCCATCACACAGGTCACCCATGAATGCAAAATGCGCTGCAATGAAGTGAGCCACACAACTAAAGTGTATCTGGAGTAGTGGGTGATGGCTGGGATATTGATATGGCGAGGCCTGGTATATTGACTATATTGCCACAAACTTGTCAAGGCAAGTGCTGCGTGGAAGCAACTTACTGGGTAGCTGGAAACATACCCTGTAAACCCTGTCACCACTTGAAACACCATCCTGGGCCATGAAAGGCCAGTTCTGTGGCAACAGGACACCCCAGAAAGGGTTGAGTCAGACAGTGGGACTCATTTCTGAAACAACTTCATAGACTCCTGGGCCAAGAGCATATCACATCCCCTATCACCCACAAACCTCCAGAAAGATGTTGAGGGCACTGGGCGTTGGGAAATAGAAACACTGGGATGTAAAATTAGCAGAAGCCACTTGGCTGGTTACTACCAGAGGGTCTCATAACTGATCCGGTCCTGTCCAAACACAGCTTCATTAAGATTTAAAGAATAACATAAGTTGGAAGACAGTCAGTACTTGAGGGGCTCTACTTTGTTATAGAAGGAGAGAAAAGCTACAAGAAGGTGTGGTTTCCTGAAGTACACACACTACACTAAAGTTAATGTTACAAGGAGCTCATAACCAGTAAGGCTACATTCTCATAGCCAGATACTGCAAGGAAACAGCTATACCCACAACATAGTACCACTTTCTCCAGCATACCCTTCCTTCTGCAATTAAGATAATGCTTTCCGGTCTGTTCCAACTTTCCAAGTTGTACTAAAGAAATGTCAGATATAGAAAATTCAGGATATAACCCCAGGTCTATAAATGAACAGACAAGGACAATCTGTGCACGCTCAAAGGAAATTAATACAATAGACGCTTTAAATCCTTACTGAGCACAGTATTACTTATAAAAAAAAGTTCTTCTTCCCAGTAGTCAGCTCCTACATCACCAGAAATCATGAAAGCATTACTGAAATGAGTCACAGATAATCCCTTGGACAAATTAAGTAGTCAACCTAAAAAAATGGCAATTTTCATCAAAATAAGTACTGCAATTTGTCTCTGAAATGAAGCTTTGGGAAATGGGTGAACAGCAAGTCCCCCAATAAGCTTGATAGGACATTCAATCCAACAACAGTTTATATAGCAGATTGAGAAAAGCTTTGCTCAAAGACAACTCCTCTAAATTAAGGTGGCTAGGCAATGCATTAAACTAAAAGATACACATTTGGTAAACAATCTTAAATAATATTTTTAAGAACATTCATCATCAGTACATAATTTACATTTATGAAGTTGATAGGCAAATAACTAGTCAAGCTGTATCTCATATATGTCATTAATGACTCTCTAAAAGGATATTAGAATATGTACTAAAGCAAGAATAACTTGCCTTAGAGCAGGAATAACAGATTTTTTTCATTCCACTAGCTCTTCTAACTCAAGTAATTTAGAAAACAGTCAGGTTCCCTTAATAAAATTCACTTCCATTTTTTCTTCCTGTTTAGCATACTTCTGAAACCTAGGGCCTCATTAACATCTTTTGATTGATGCACCACCAATAAACATCTATACTTGGTGCATCTGTCATCACTCTTTCAGTATACTGCGCATCTACAAGTACAAGAAAAAGATGACATCTTCCAAACACATAGAAATTCCTAGCCTTTACAAAGCATGCAATGATTTTGTTATTTAGTTGCTCGCTAAGGAGCACAGCAGCCCAGAGCACTGCAAACAGAGATGCGGCCACTAGCAGGGGTAGTTTGTGGTGCAGGGCACCTGGGATGCTGCAGAGACTGCTCTCAGTTTGCACAGAAGGTTGCACATAGAAAGGCTGACTCCTGATTAGGGAGGATCCGCCTCACAGAGAGCAGCAGATAGTGACATGGTAGTTGTTGCAGCAGTTATTAGCACGACTGTGGTACAGAGGGGACAGGCACTTATGCTGAGGACTGTGTGAGGCTGCTTGGAGATTGTGCAGCAACATGAAGCAGGGCACACTCCCCAGCACTGACTGGTGATAATGCCCTTGGCACACTGGAGACCCCAATCCAAACAGTTGGGGCAGGGTGGGAGGATGGCATTTCCCAGGTGTCGGGCTGCAGAGAGTGCCTGAGGCCTCTCTGTGGGACTGCGGGCAGTGGTGGCGTCTCCTGTGAGAAATATGCTCTGGTCAAGGTGTTGAGTCACCAGGGTGAAGGAGATGCAGGAAAGAAGTGTGCAGGCTGCAAATCATCAGGGAGGACTATGAGGAGATTGACAGGGTCTTTGCAGAAACTCTGCAGAGACAACGGCCTGAGCCACACACAGCAAGGAAGGAAGGACAGCTAAAGACCATGGTCAAACAGGGAGCTGAGGGTGGCTGTCAAGATGGAGAAGGCTGGAAACTTGTGACTTCTGGCAAATGGAAGAAAGGCTCCTGCTCCACCTGCAAACCTGCAGCTGCCCTGGGTATAGTGTCCTGGGCACCGATGAGGACAAACAAGACCCTTGAGGGTACGCATCAGAGCCAACCGAGCCCAAACCTTGTGTCTGCACAAAGGGAAAAAGGAAAGTGACAGTGATTGGAGACCCCCTCCCATGATGGACAGGAGACACCTATCTGCTGACCCAAGCTGATGTCTCTGGAGGTTGTTTTGCTTGCCAGGGGCCAGGATCCGTGATGTTGCAGAAGGACTGCCAAGGCTTGTCTGGCTCTCAGACTATTACCCTTTCCTGCACTTCCACGTGGGCACCAATGTTACTGCCAGGGGTAACCTGGAGTATTTCACAAGTGACTACAGAACTTGGGGTGAGGGTGGAGGGCATGGGGACCCAGGTGGTATTCTCAATACTGCCAGTGAGGAGAAAAGGCTCAGGTAGAAGTGGACTCATCTAGTGGGTCAAGACCTGGCTGTGTGGCTGGTGTCACGGGCAGGGCTTTGGCTCCTATGGCCATGGGACCCTTTTTGAGCAGCGAGGGCTACCGAGCAAGGGTGGGATACATCTGACAAAGTGGGACAAGAGTGTTTTTGCAAACAGGCTTGCTAACTGAGTGAGGTGGGCTTTAAAGTAGGTATGCCAGAGGAGGGTTACTGTAACCTGAAGAGAAATGAAGGCACAAGGGGCAGAACAAACATATCTGGGGGACAGCATGACAGGAGAGGCTCTCACACCCTGTAAAACCAGCATGACTCGGGGCCCATCTCAAAAGCCTGAACAGAAATGCATATAGCATGGGGAACAAACAGGAGGAATTAGAAGTCTGTACACAGTTGCAGAGCTATCACCTCATTTGAATTATGGAGGCATGGTGGGATAGCTCTCCTGATTGAAGTGCTCCAATGGAGTGATGAAGGCTCTTCAGGAAAGATAGGGTGGAGAGGCGAGGAGGAGGGGTTAAGCTCTACACAAAGGGGCGGCTTGAATGCATGGATCCTTACCTTAGGACAGGTGACAAAGCAGCTGAAAGCTTGTGAGAAAGGATTAGAAGACAGACCATCACAGGTGATGCTGTACTAGGTGTCTGCTACAGACCTCCTGATCCAGAAGAAGAGGTAGATGAAGTCTTCTTTAGGCAGCTGGAGAAAGCTTCACAGTCACATGCCCTCGTACTCATTTAAGCACTTCAGTATCTGCTGGAAGGACAATACAGCAGGGGGCAAACAATCCAGGAGACTTCTGGAGTGTATAGAAGACTATTTCTTGATGCGAGTGATCAGTGAACTGGCTAGTGAAAATGCACCGTTGGACCTGCTACTCACAAAAAAGGAAGGACAACATTTTATGATCTTATGAAGAACTGGTTGATGGTGTGAATGAAGGTCAAGGGCAGCCTTGGCTGCAGTGACCATGAGACTGTGGAGTTTAAGATCCTGGGAGGCGTGATCAAGATAAACAGCAGAATTACAACCCTGGACTTCAGAAGAGCAGGGTTTGGTCTATTCAGAGACCAGCTTGGCAGGATCCCACGGGATATTGCCCTGGAGGGTAAGGGTGCCCAGGAGAGCAGGTTGATCTTCGAGGACAAACTCCTCAGAGCACAAGAACAGTCCATTTGCAATGTACAGGAAGTCAAGCAAGTGTGGCAGAAATCCAGCATGGATGAACAGGAAACTCCTGACTGTGCTCAGACACAAAAAAAGGAAGTACACAGGAGGTAGAAGCATGGGCATGCTACTTGGGAGGAATATAAAGACACTGCGTGCACAAGTAGAAATGCAGTCAGGAAAGCCAAAGCTCAGCTGGAGTTGAACCTAGCAAGGGAGGTGAAGGGCAACAAGAAAGGTTTTTCTAAGTACATCAGTAGCAAACTGAAGACTAAGGAGAGCATGAGCTCATTGTTCAGTGGGGCAGGGGACCTTGCAACAAGCAATAGGGAAAAGGCTGAGGTACTCGATGCCTTTTTTTGCCTCAGTTTTCACTGGTAAGGTCTTCCCTCAGGCCTCCCAGGTCCCTGAGCATTCTAGCAGAGTCCGGGGGAGTGAAGCAGTAGCCACAGTAGAGGAAGAAAGAGTTAGGAACCACTTAACCCAGTTGGACATACACAAGCTCATGGGATTAGATGGCATGCATGGGCTCAGAGTTGTGATCGGTGGTGCAAAGTCCAGCTGGGGCCCAGTAACTAGTGGGGTCCCTCAGGGATCAGTACTAGAACCAATACTGTTTAATGTCTTCATTAACAACCTGGATGAGGGAACAAAGTATACTCTTGGGAAATCTGCAGATGACACCAAAATTGGCGGGGGAGCAGTCAACGTGCTGGAGAGCAGGGCTGACTTTCAGAGGGCTCTGGACAGTCTGGAGAAAGGTGCTGACAGGAACCTCATGAAGTTCAACAAAAACAAATGCCAAATCCTGGGCTGGACTAACCCTGTGCAACAGTACAGGCTGGAGGCTGACTGCATAGGAAGCAGCTCTGCTTCACTGAGGTGAGTTTTACCAGTCTTTATCTCCTTGAATTCTCCTTCTTGAAGATAGGTGTGATGTTTGCCTCTTTCCAGTCATCAGGAACCCTCAGGGTCATCTCATCTGGTTCCATGGACTTGTGTATGTCCAGTTGGCTGAAGCGCTCCCTAACTCAGTCTTCCTCTACAGTGAGTAATACTTCCTTGCCCCAGAGTCTGCCACTAGGTTCAGGAATCTGGGAGACCTGAGGGCCAACCTTACCTGTAAAAAACTGAGGCAAGGAAGGCACCGAGTTCCTTAGTCTTTTTGATGTCCTTAGCTATTAGATTCCATACTCCGGTGAGCACTGGGCACATGTTTTCCTTAGCCTTTCTTTTGCTGATGCTGTACTTATAATAGCCCTTCTTGTTGCCATTCACATTTCTTGCTAGTTTCAACTTCAGCCAAGCTTTGGCTAAACTAAATCCTTGCATACGCCTCCATATTCCTCCTGGGGAGCCATTCCCTGCTCCCACCTTCTGTGTACTTCCTTTTTGTCTTTGAGCTCAGTCAGGAATCCCCTGTTCATGGCCTTCTGCCATGCTTGCTCGACTTCCTGCATGTCTGAGTGGATTATTCTTGTGCTTTGAGGAAGTTGTCTTTCTGAGGATCAACCAGCCGTCCTGAGCTCTTTGCCCTTTAGGACAGTCTGTCATAGTATCCTGCCAAGCAAGTCCTTTAACAAGCCAAAATCTGCTCTCCTGAAATCCAGAGCTGTAGTTTTGCGATGTGTCTTGCTCACTTCTTTCAGGATCTTCAGTTTCATCCTCATTGTGGCTGTTGCCATGGGTGCCATTGACTTTTATGTCCCCAACCTGTTCTTTGTTTGTGGGTGACAGGTCCAACATTTTTCCCTAGTTGGCTCATTATCTCCATCAAGAGTTTGTATTCAACACACTCCAAAAGCTTCCACAATTGTTTTTTGTCCTTTCATGTTGCCTCTCCATCAGATACTGGTGTGGTCAAAGTCCCTTGTGAATACCAGGGCCTGTGATCATGTGGGCTTTTTCCAGTGGTGTAAAGAAGGCTTCTTCTACTTCCTCTTGATCAGGTGGTCTACAGCAGACATCTCCCCAGTGTCGTGGTTTAACCCTGGCTAGCAACTAGGCACCACAGAGCTGCTCACTTGCTCCCCACCCAGTGGGATGGGGGGAGAATTGGAAGGGTAAAAGTGAGAAAACTTGTGGGTTGAGATAAAGACAGTTTAAGAGGAAAAGCAAAACCTGTGCGCGCAAGCAAAAAGCAAAATAAGGAATTCACTCACTACTTCACGTGGGCAGGCAGGTGTTCAGCCATTTCCAGGAAAGCAGGCCAGAGCTCAGACAATCAGTGAAGCTGGTGGCGCCTCTATGAAAGCATATTTAAGAAAGGGCAAAACGACACATGGTGGAGAAGAGTGAGGGCAAAAAGTGTGAGAAACGTCCCTGTGAACACCAAGGGCAGAGAAGGAGGGGGAAGAGGTGCTCCAGGTGCCGGAGCAGATATTCCACTGTGGCCCATGGAAAAGACCACAGTGGAGCAGGCATTTCCATGCAGCCTGTGGGTGGGACCCTGTGCTGGAGCAGGGGAAAAGTGTGAGAAGGAAGGAGTGGCNATTGAGCCTAGGTGAGGTGGGGGAAAGATGCTGTTTTAATTTTTGGTTTCGTTTCTCACCATCCAACTCTCTTGTAATTGACAAGAAAATTAAATTTCATTTTTTCCCAAGTCAAATCTGTTTTGCCTGTGACGGTAATTGGTAAGTGATCTCCCTATCTTTGTCTCGGCCCACAAGCTTTTTCATCTTATTTTCTCCCGGTGTCCTGCTCAGGAGGAGGAGTGAGAGAGCAGCTGGGTAGGCATTTGGCAGCCAGCCAAGGTCAACCTACCACAACAATTTGGGGCCAGCTGGTTCTGAAGCCTCCCTCAGAGCTGGTTTCTCCTCTTTGACTACCAAGGTACTCTATTGGTTCTGTAAATTCAGATCTGCAGGTAGGGAAGGAGCCTTTCTTCTGCTGCCAGAAGTCACAAGCTTCCAGCTCCACACCCCTACACCACTTACACACACACACACCCCCACACCTGGGCATGTCCATCCTGCTCTCGTTCAAGCATAACCGCTAGCCATCCCTCCTTCTTTGCATCATGTGGCTCAGGCTCTCACCTCTGTAGTGTCTCTGTGAAGACCCTGTCAGCCTTCAGAAGAGAAGATGCCAGGAGCCATTATTTCTGTCTGCAACTACCTGACCAGAGGATACAGAGAAAACAGAGCCAGACTCTTCTCAGAGGTGCACAGTAATAGGATGAGAAGTAAAGGACACATGTTGGAACATGGGAAATTCTGTTTAGATATTAGGAGTTTGTTTGTTTTTATTAACCATGAGGGTGTTCAAATACTGGAGCAGGATCCCAGACAAGATCCTTTGATCTTCTGAACCCCACCGCCATGCATGCACACACAGGCACTCTACTATAATACTTGCATCCTAGATGAAACTACATGGAGAGTGTAGTAGAGGGGGAGTTGTTTGGTTTTAAACTTGAGAAGAATAGGTGATGGCAAATCTTAATCTGCCCAGGCTTTACGTGCTCCCTAAAATAGAATTCTTGAACAGAAAAGACACAAGGATAGATTCGAGTTGAATAAGAAAACTTTGGTTAAGGGTCCTTTGCAGAAGTTGTCCACACTAAACCCATCATAAAGAATGTTATTTTGAATAAATTAAAGGAACCTAGAATTCCCCATTGGGTGACCACATAAGTGAAGTTCAGTAGAGATTTTGGAATTTCTACTATACTCAGTCTCATGATTTACGTACAGAACTCACTCTTCCTGCCATGCAAGAAGTTTGCTGGGATTGTCACTTCTATCTAACCTTTTCCAGAAGTTAAGGAGTTCAGGATTTTTCATTCCTTGAGCACACAGCAGGAGAGTTCCCCGTTGAATATACTCAACGAAGGTTTTCCTCTGGTCAAAAGTTGCATCAAGTAACTGTCTCGTGCAGAAGTATAGCACTTGGCCAATGCGTTTACCTGGCCAAGAGCTATATTTTTCTCTTGCTTTCAAGGGTGCTTCAGAGAAGCCTTAGAGTAACAGAGCTGCAATAAAGAATATCACCAGAAAACCAAATCAAAAAGTTGTCAGTATCCACCTATAGTATATAAACAGAGCATGATCCCAACATCAGTTTGAGCACCACAGGTCTAGTCACCCAGGCTATGTATTTGGACATACCTCCAAACAGCTTTTACAACTCAGAAAGTTAAGTGAAAATTTTAAACCAGCTTTTATGAATGTAACAGTCATTCTTGGAAGAAAAGATCACCCTGTTAGGTTATGTGATAAAAAGAGGTTGTCTCCAGAGGAACAATGGCAAGTGGGGGAACCTGGAGAGTAATCTGCCCAGGCCTATTGCAGGAGAACCATCAGCCCATCAAAGGTTCATCTCCACACACACCCAGGAGGGAGCACAGAGGCACAGTGGCAGGCAGGGGAACTTCAGTAGCACAGTCAGAGTAAGGGACACCCTGCCCCAGCTCCTCTCCTGTCCCAGGAGAGCTTCAGTCCCATTGTCATTGTCCAGGAGTGACACCCATCAAAGACGGTGCCAAGATGGTGATGGTTGGACTTGATGACCTTAAGGGTCTTTTCCAACCTAAATGAGTTTATGATTCTAAGATGAGTCAATGGGAAAGGCTCTCTGGATCACCTGTGGACTGGGGTGGGGATGGGGAGGTACTGCCTAGGGAATATGGGACACATTATGGGATGTAAGGTAAGAGCATTTGGGGATCACACAAGACTTATTATAGGATGCTTAGGGGACGAACCAAAGGCAGGGGGAGGGATCCATGTGGTTTGGGGAAAAACAAGCACGGGAAAACAGAGGGATAAAAGGGGCCGGTCACGGGTACGCAGATGGTCAGTCAGTATGCTTGTCTGTCCATACCCTGCACCTGATTGGCACAGTCTGTCCTGTCTTCTCATTAAAATCCATTTTACCTCTTTTCCTGGATGGAGGCACTCTCTGTTCTGTGTGTACACGTGTGCACAGAGGTCTAAATGCTAGCAACTAGAGTCAGACCACGGGTCATAAGGGCCCATGTGTCTGGGGTGCCAGCAACTGGAGCGAGTGAGGGTACGCATGATGGCACGTGACCACCTAACTAGCTGGAGAGAGGGTTAAGTGGCTTGGGAGCCAGGTGTGCATGTGTGCCCCTGGGGATGCGACAACCAGAGAAGCTGACTAGTGGAGGGACCAGGGTATTCAGGCCAACTGCTGGAGGGACCAACCAGAGGGTCTGGGGGTTGACTAAGAGACCCCTTTATACATGTCTGTGTGTGAGGCAACTGGGGAGAGCAAGGATGCAGCTACTGGATGGACTGAGTGTGTATGCCCAATTATTGGAGAGGTCCAAGGCACACATATCTGTGTTGGTGTGTTGTCAAGGGAGGTCTGTACCAGCAACTGGGGAGACCAGGGATCCAGAGGCCAGCTACTGTGTAGACTGTCTAAGCCCGGCTACTGGAGGGAACCATGTGGCATATACGTATATGTTTCCTACTAACAGACCTTCATCCTGATCAGTCAGAGAGGAGAACAGGATGAGGCCATTGGTGTTGCTTGGGTTTATGTGAATGCTGAGTGCTTCTGCTGTGTAACCAGCTGTGTGAGCATGTATGCATATTGTATATGTGTGAGACCTACTGGAAATACAGGCTCAGTCTCGCTACTGGTTGGGCCTGGGGGTATGGAGCTGTGTCCACAAGCTAAACGGGTAAACAGTTTTTGCTTATGTTTTCAACACTGAAGGGCACCTAACCTTGGTGCTGGGGAAGGTTATAGAGCAAATCATCTTGAATGCCATCAAACAGCACGTACAGGACAACTAGGTGATCAGGCCCAGTCAACGTGGGTTTAGGAAAGGCAGGTCCTGCTTGACTAACCTGATCTCCTTCTATGACAAGGTGACAATCTTAGTGGATGAGGGAAAGGCTGTGGATGTTGTCTACCTGGACTTCAGTAAAGCGTTTGACACTCTCCCACAGCATTCTCCTGGAGAAACTGGCTGCTCATAGCTTGGACTGTTTGCTGGGAAAAACACTGGCTGGATGGTTGGGCCCAAAGGGCGGCGGTGAACGGAGTTACATCCAGTTGGTGGCTGGTCACAAGTGGTGTTCCCCAGGGCTCAGTATTTGGGCCAGTCCTGTTTAATATCTTTATCGATGATCTGGATGAGGGGATTGAGTGCACCCTCAGTAAGTTTGCAGATGACACCAAGTTGGGCAGGAGTCTTGATCTGCTGGAGGGTAGGAAGGTTTGACAGAGGGATCTGGACAGGCTGGAGTAATGGGCTGAGGACAATCACATGAAATTCAACAAGGCTTGTATCAGAAATAGTATGGCCAGCAGGACTAGGGAAGCAATCATCCCCCAGTACTCAGCATTGGTGAGGCCACACCTCGAATACTGTGCTCAGTTTTGAATCCCTTAATACAAGACAGACATTGAGGTCCTGGAGTGTGTCCAAAGAAGAGAAACAAATCTGGTGAAGGGTCTTATGAGGAAGCTGGGGTTGTTTAATCTGGAGAAAAGGAGGTCCAGGGGAGACATTATTGCTCTCTACAACTACCTGAAAGAAGGTTGTAGTGAGGTGGATGTCAGTCTCTTTTCCCAAGTAATGAGAGGAAATGGCCTCAAGTTATGCCAGGGGAGGTTTAGATTGGACAGTACGAAAAATGTCTTCACCAAAAGGATTGTCAAGCATTGGAACAGGCTGCCCGGCGAAGTGGTGAAGTCACCATCTGTCTTGGGGTGATTTTATAAAATACTGTGTTCCCCTATCGTCTGCTTTATGCCCAGACATGGGTCCTGCGGCTTTAAGCTAGGCCCAGGGGGAAGGAGGGGGAAGCTGAGGAAATTTCTCAGCGCAGCTTGTGTTCAAGCTCGCACACCTCCCCTGTGCTCAGCTCTGCAGCTAGGGAGTATATGCTTTGCTTTTATCTAGCTTTTCTTTGTTAGCTGAGGCAAGAAGTTTCCCGGGACTGCATACAGCTTCTCCGGTAATTTCTGTGGCTTCTTCTGGAACTGTTCAGCTTTGCTCGGGTCCGAACACCAGAACATCACCGGGAGCCCCACGCCACAGCCCGGCGGGGGGGAAGCTGCAGGGACGCTGCATCCCGGCTCCGGACCTCGGGAGAAGCCGAGCAGAACTCTAAAATCCACCAGCTTTCTCCACAGCGAGAAGGTTTTAATATCTAACATTATTCATTCTTTTTCCTGTGCCTGTGTGCACTCTGTGTGTTAAATAAACAGGTTTTTTCCCTTTCCTCCAAGAAATTCCTTTTGTATCAGTGGTGGGGGAGGGAGTGCCAAAACCTGCCTTCTTTAGAGGAGACGTTAATTTCAGGACGTTTCCTCCTAACTTGTCTCAAACCGAGACACCATCCCCGGAGGTATTTAAAAGATATGTAGACATGGTACTTAGGGACATGGTTTAGTGGTGGACGTGGCAGTATTAACGGTTAGACTCTGTGATCTTAAGGGTCCTTTCCAACCTAAATAATTCTATGATTCTAAGGCAAAACTGGATGAATCTAGGCTTGGGATACAGTAGCTGAACAGAACATTTTAGGATTCTAGGAGCTTTTAACATAAGTATGAACCATATATGGAGCAGTATATGCAATGTTAAGCTTTAAAACACATTTGCACCAGATACATTTCCTGAAGTACAGTTATCTCAACTTTCACCAAATTGAAAATTAAATAAAAGGGAATTCAGGGGGTGACCATATGAGGGAAATGATCATCTTTTCATGAATTGTAGTGGTTAAGACATGCTGTCTTAATGTGTTCACAGTTCCAGGAGACCCACTATATCCTCAAGCAACGCTACTTATGACAGATGTTCCAACTCCCATATAGGCTGCCCTATCAAAAAAGCATTTATCTCTAGATCCATTGTGCAGTCAAAAATAGATTATTGGCCTATTGTTTTCTATTTGACATTCATGACTGATTCCCCCTAGTTCTCCCATTCTCCTTGCTGCTGGGATTTCTTGCAAAAAATCCCAGATTTTAACAAAAACACAGAATCGTAAAATGGTTTGGGTTGGAAGGAACCTTTAAAGATCCTTCTCTTCTCCAGGCTGAACATCCTCAACTCTCTTAGCCTTTCCTCATAGGAGAGGTGTTCTATCCCTCTGACCATTTCTGTGGACCTCCTCTGGACCCACTCTAACAGGGAAGAATCACCTCCCTCGACCTGTTGGCCAAGCTTCTTTTGATGATATGATTGGCTTTCTGGGCTGCAAGCACACATTGCCAGCTCACATCCAGCTTTTTGTCCACCAGTACCCCCAAGTCCTTCTCCACAGGGCTGCTCTCAATCCCTTCATCCCCCAGTCTGTACTGATACTGGGGATTGCCCCAAACCATGTGCAGGACCTTGCACTTGGCCTTGTTGAACTTCACTTCTCAAGCCTGTCAAGGTCCCTCTGGATGCCATCCCTTCCCTCAAGCACCACTCAGCTTGGTGTCATCTGCAAACTTGCTGAGGATGCACACAATCCCATTGTCTACATCGTTGATGAAGATATTGAACAGTATTGGCCCCAATACAAACCCCTGAGGGACGCCACTTGTTACCAGTTTCCATTTGGACATTGAGCCATTGACTGTAACTCTCTGGGTGCAACCATCCAGACAGTTCCTTATCCATCTAAGAGTCCAGCCATCAAATCCATATCTCTCCAATTTAGAGAGAAGGATGCTGTGCGGGACTGTGTCAAAGGCCTTACAGAAGTCCAGGTAGATGACATTTGTAGCTCTTCCCTTGTCCACTGATGCAGTCACTCAATCGTAGAAGGACACCAGATGAGTCTGGCACGATTTGCCCTTGGTGACGCCATGAGGCTCTCAACCTGTGTACTGCTGTTTTTCAAAGACGGCTCTGTGCAATCAGTCCATTTTTTTACCTGGAGGGTGTGAAGGACCAGGCATAAGCACATAAGCATGTTTTGTCTCAAAAATTATAACCATTGTGACAGGAAAGTTGTGATTGGAAGAGAGGGTCCTGCAGAGGTGGGGCATTGCTGTTCTGAGCCTACTTTTTTTCTGCCTTGACACTCATGCTCAGTGCGCCTGCGTCAAGAGAAGGGTCGAGTCCCGGGCACCTCACTAAAAAGGGGGTCCAGGACCACCACAGACCTCCAGCTCCCTCCCCCCCCCCCCCCAACTCACTTCCTGCAGGGCTCAAAAGGCCTGACTGCACACGCGTGAACAATGTGGTGTGAATGGCGCGAAAAATCTGTTTTACATAAGAGGAGTGCACCAGGCAAGCTATAAAAGGAAGTGGATCGGTCCCGCTCACACGCACGCTCTCTTTCTCACTCTCTCCCTTTGTCAACCCCAGATCCGGACCATCCATGGAGGCGGGAAGAACGTGGGATCTAAGGACTAGTGATCTTTTTCCTTCTCTTTCTCTGTTTTCCATTTTTATTTCCCCCCTCTCTTGTTTTATCCTGGCAAGTGTGACAATCGTATTCTACCCCTTACTCCATTCCTGAAGTTTGTTGCAGGAGTCGGGAGTTTGTTAAAGTTAGTTATAAAAGTTGAGAGCTTGTTAGCCAACACTTCCGAGACTAAATAGTGGGCTAGTTGTTGGAGTTAAGGCATTATACAATAAAGCATAAGAGTTCCCTGACACATGGACTGGTGTCATTGTCCAGCCTGGTGAGAATTTGCAATGAACATTGGGCCCACTTCCAGGTTGTGGCAGAGGCCACCCCCATTCCCCACTTTCTTTCCTTCCTTGCCTGTCCCTCCTCAACCGCTTATAGCCATCGATTGCAGCGTTCTATCCTGTGATTCATTCCTTCAAGTTTCAGTGATAGTGACAAAATCATAGGTTTCCAGATGCACAGTGGCTTTCAGGTCTTCCTTTTTGTTACCCATGCTGCATGCATTGGTATAGATACACTTCAGTTGTACTGTCGACTGTCTCACCTTTTTTGTGGAACCTTTTTGGAGGGTTGGGGGTCATTCCTCATTACTATGGTAGGTGCACTTATCTACCCTGTTGCTTGTGAGTACACAAGTGTCACAGCTTTGAACTCCTTTCCCCTGTTTCATTGGTTTAAAGCACGATTCACTAAGCCAATCTTCCAGCAAAAATTCTCCTTCCTCTTCTAAATAGGTGAACCCCATCTCTCCCCAATAAACGTTATTAGTCGAAGAACATCCCATGATCATAGAAGCCAAAACCCTGGCGGCAACACTGGCCACCAAGTCAGGTGTTGATCTGCATGATGCGTTGAGTTCTGCCCGCACCTCTATCCCTGACTGGGAAGACAGCGGAGAAGATCACTTGGGCCCCTGTTCCCTTCACTTGCACCCCCAGGGCTCTCAAGTCCTGCTTGATCTTGCCCAGACTATGCTTTATCCTGTTGTTGGTGCTCATGTGGAAAAGAAGTGGTGGATAACAGTCTGTGTTTTTAGCCAGTTGTGGCAGTTTCTCTGTGACATCCTGGATCTTGGCTCCTGGCAAGCAGCAAACTTCCCTTGAGTATATATCAAGCCAACAGATGGGTGCCGTGGTGCCTCTCAGCACAGATTCAACTGCTACTAGCACTTGCCACTTTTTTTGCATCTTTTAGTGTGTGCAACTTGTGCGGTTTCTTCCTGTGAGTCTTGTTTTTTGGCTTCATCCACTGCCAGGACTTCGTATCTGCTGCTAGTTTGCGCATACAAGGAAATGGGTGGGAGTGATATCCTGCTGCCACGAGTTACCAGAGACCATTGGTGAAACACTGGAACAGGTTGNCTGACTTTGGACCAGAACCTGTAGAGACACAAGCATATGTTTCCCCAGGTTATTAGTGGAAATGGACCTTCAATCTTTCCTGTTTCTGGATTTCTGATCTACACACAGGGCACCAATTAATATGTGGTGGGCTTATCTTTTTATCTTTTTGTTCTTGTTAGAGTCGGGATTAAAGACGAGAGACGGCATTTCTTGTTTGGACTCAGATGTTTATTAATTCTTATCTATGTTACAGTCTCATGAGCTGTGAATTCTAACTAACAAAGCGAAAAATGGCCTCTGTCTTCTTCTCTACAAGGCCTTTTAAGTGCAAACTATCCAATTAAGAAGTGACACCTAAATTATTTCTATTTTTGACCCAATGACCAAAAACTAGAAGCCCACACTGCGGACTATCTTGTCAAATTACAGAACACCACCCAAAAG
>VZSE01004865.1:0-19159 GCA_013398275.1 Promerops cafer
GGGACAAAACACGAAATCCAACAACCAGTGCCTGCCCAGCGCCCATCTCCACCGGGATTTGGAAGTGCTGATTTCACTAAATAACACCCAAACGATCCAGAAACAAAGGAGCAGGAGATGCCAGAAGCAGCTGTGTGAAGGGGAACAGTTCCAGGACAGGAATGGGAGAGCTCCTGCTGGGATGCCTCAAGGAAACCTCCCTGGTGCCAGGCCAGGCTGGAAGGGCTGGGAGCAGCCCGGGCCAGTGGCAATGGCCCTGCCCAAGGCAGGGGACTGGGTGGGCTGTAAGGTCCTGCCAAGCCACAGCAGCCTGTGATGAACCAGGGCGAGTGGAACTCAGCTTTGCCAGGTACCAGGTGTCTCTGACACATTTAATATTCCCACACTCAGCAGGCAGGGACAGACTCCTCCACCCCCTGTGTCTCCTCCTCCCCAGGCCATGGAACATCTGCTTTCCCACCACCCAGGCAATTGCCAGTTGTACTTCTCACCCAGGGTGCCCTAACTGCCAAAGGAAACAGCCTCAGCTTGTTTTATTCCTGCCATCTATTAATTTGTTCTTAAAGCCGAGCTCCCTCTGAGCCCCCTCTCCTGCACATCACAGCTCTTTATGGAGATCAGATCAGCTGTGGTTCCATGGCAGCTTCCCAGGGCAGTTTGCACACACATCTCCACACCTGGGACAGTGGGAGGTGTCCCTGCCCAGGGCAGGGGTGGGGTGGATGGCCTTTCATTTCCCTTCCAACCCACACCTCGCCGGGCTTCCATGACTTGAATGTTTCCTTCCCCAGCACCAGCAGATCTCCTGGTGACTGGCCAGAGCTGTCAGGTCATGGATCTGATGGTTCTTTATGGGCCTCACAGGAGCACGCTCATCAGGACAGCTTGAGATAGGAGCAGATACAAAGCTGTTGACAGGAACAGGGAAATTCATTCCTGGGCAGAGCACCACAGGCCCCCCTGCACGCACCCGCAGCAGTCTCTGCTCATTAGGGTCAAATAATCAGAGATCAGAGCAGACAGGGAGGAAATGGGCTGCACCGAGCAGGGACCTGCAGTTGTGTCAGAACGGGAGGACTGGCGATGGAAGCAGAAATGAGAAGTCGCCTCTGGTGTCTTGGAAAGGGAGGGGGAGGGAAGGGCAGGCTGTGGAAATGGGGGGGGCAGCCCTGCCCGCTCTGACACGGGAGCTCTGGGGTGCTGGCCCAGCTCACAGGCAGGGCTGGGTCTGGCTGGGGGCTGCTGCTCCCCAGGGCTGGAAGTGCCCCAGCTGCTGCTCGGCCTGAGCCCCCATCCCTCCCTTGCCAGGCTCCAGGACACAGGGCTTTGCAGCTGGAGCCCAAACACTGCAGCCCAGCAGGGGCCAGGGACCAGCTGTGGGCCACCAGCAGCACCACAGCACTGCCAGTCTGTGTGCCCAGCCTGGAGAAACCCTCCCCAAAAACTGACCCAGGGCAGGGACAGTAGGAATGCACCCCCACAGTGGCAGGGCTTCCATATCAGGGATGGTTTGGGGTTTGCTCTTTGTCCCACTAACAGGTAAAAAGCCAGAAGGTTCTTTCCCTGTTTGGCTGTGTGCCAGCTCAGAGACCCCTCACAGGACCCCTGAGCTTCCCCTCAGACCTGTTGTACCCCACTGGGCAGTGCCAAGGGTCCCACCTCGGTCACTGCTGCCAAAGAGCCTGGACAAAGGGACTCGTGGCAGTTTTGGGGTGCTGTACCAGGAGCATAAACCCTTGTGCTCCTGGCACGGCTTTTCCCTGTAGAGTTTGTTATTTTTCATCTTTATTAAAACATTTTTCAGTTTCCAACTCTCCCACTGATGCTGTCCTGTGAATCTTTTATGCCATTTGGGATTGCTGGACAGAACCCAGAGGTGATGGACACACAGAGAGATTATTAGACCTGGCTCTCAGTGATTCCATCACAGCGGGACACCCAGGGACAGTCACTTGTTATTCACTTCTTCACAGACCCCCAAAAGGGCTTTCAAATGAGCCACTGCAAGGCTGGGAGAGCCAGGCTGTGAGGAGGGGCTGGGGCTGCTGCTTCCCAGTCCCACAGACAGCTCTGGAACCAGCCCCTTGCCAGCCCCCCATAAAGCCCCCGGGGGTTGCTGCACCTCCCCAGCCTCACTGCACACCCTGGGACATCCAAGCCTGGCACTTTTTATCACCCAGGCACTGCACCTGCAGCAACCCCATCGCTGTCATCCCTTCCCAGAGGGATTTCTGAGGGTGTTCTGCACCTCAGTAACTCTCCCCTGGCTCCAGCTCATGCACTCCCCTTAAAGACAGGTTAAACTGCTGCTTTTCTTGGGTCCCTCTAAAAAACAGAGAAAAAGCCTGCTACGGGTGGGCTGAAAGGAAAAACAGCCTTGGATCGTCTGAAAGAGAGGGTGTGACATTTTTAAAGGGTTTTTTTTGCAGTGCCTGCTCACTTCCCATGGATTGCCTGGGAGAAGGCAGACAAGCCAAAAGCAGGAATAACAGAGGGAAGGAAAGGCATCAGATCAAGAAAAAAGTACAGCAAAAGAACAACAAGATTATCCTCAAAGCACAGGTTTAAACCAGGCTGGAACTCTGATTTGAATTAATCTGTGAGGCCCAGGGACCCCAGATCCCTGTGCTTCCCCTGAGCTCTCACAGGCTGGAAGGACACTTCTCCCATCCTCACTCCTGCTCCAGGAGCTCACCAAACACTGACTAAGTCACTCCTCTTCTTAGCAGTTTAAACACAAATTAATGTAAACCTGAGACCAATTCCTCAACGAGGCCCTGAGCAGGCCCAGGCAGACCTGGAGCATCCCTGCCCATCCTCAGCTCTCCCCCTCCCCACACAGGGGAGCAGCAGGAGTTCACTGCCCCAGCACAAAATGAGGATTAACCCGCCCGGGAGGGAGGTGCTGCAGGTGCTGGGCTCAGGCAGAAAGGAGCCCAGGGGGCTTTTCCCCCTCCCTCCCTCCAGTCTGGGGACTGGGCAGGGGCTGCAGCAGCTCAGCCCCTCCACGTCCACACAGGGAGGGTAAACCAGAACATCCTGGGAGATTTGGGCATCCCTTACCTGTGCTGTGCTGCCTTGAGCATGGAAAAGACACAACTACTGAAAAAACAAACAAACAAACAAAACAAAGACCACAGCAGCCAATTCTAAATTCCCTTCCCACAGGGGCCACACCACCACAACCCAAAATCCAGGAGGGTTTAACCCCTTTTCAGCAGCTTCTTTGAAAATTCACCTTAAACCAGACTAAACCAGTTGTGCTTCTACCACACTGCAGCACCACAAGACCAGAAAAACAGAAATGAGAGCTCAGACCTGGAGCCTTGTCCTGCTGCAGCCCTGTGAATCACTCACCTCCCAGCAGGAGCCACCAGCCCAGGAGAAGGCAGAGCCCTCTGCCAGTGCCTCCTTTAAAGGCTCACAGCCCTCCCACAGCTGAGAAGGGTCAGCTTAGATTAGGCAGGGCCTAATTAGGACCAGCTGATCCTGCTAGACTGAGTTTGATCAATCCCACCTGAATTACTGCAACCACAGATCTTTTAGAACTGAAGCTAAGGGGTTGAAATTGCATTTTAAGTCACTTGGGGAGCTCCCTTCCCAAACCACCGATTTACCCACATCATCCATCCCATGTAGGATCAGAATTCCCAGTTTCATTCCAAAGCAGGCTTTAGTGCCTTTGCCTGCCCCACCTGTACCTGGTATACCCATGAGAGGACAATATTTGCCCTAACTTAAACCAAAAATGCTGGCTGGGGGTGGTGTCAGAGAAAACCAGATTATTTGTTTGTTTTGGTGATGAACGTTGCTGGAATCAGCGGGCAAATCCTGATAAAAGCAAGGGGGGTGGTTTTAAACTAAAAGTTTAAAAAATGGAGAGGTTAAATCAGATATTGGGAAGGAATTCTTTCCCTGCTGCCCCTGGATCCCTGGCAGTGCCCAAGGCCAGGCTGGACACTGGGGCTGGAGCAGCCTGGGACAGTGGGAGGTGTCCCTGCCATGGCAGGGGTGGGATGGGTGGGATTTGAGGTCCCTCCACCCCAAACCATCCCAGGATTTTCCAACTCACCCAAAGCCGGAGCTCAGCATTCCCCAGCCCCCTTCAGGCTGTGCCCAAACCCTTCTGCTGGGGTAGGGCTGCCCCGTGGTTGCTTTTGAAAGAGAATTACCCAGGTGAATCCAGGCACAAAGGGCCAGGTTTTAACTGGCATCAGCCTCTCGGGGTGTGCTCCATGGGGCTGTGAGAAAAGGGCCCCAGGGAATGAAGGCACCAGCACCTCACACTGAGACAAGAATCAGTGACCCCACAGAACGCTCCCTGGCGCACCCTAAAGCCAAGCTGGCGATATTTATAAACTAAAACTTAGCATTTCCAAGCCTCCTACTGGCAGCAGCTGTACTGAGGCAGGAATTGCTGAAAGCCCCAAAGCACAACAAACCAACCTGAAAAAAAAAAAAAAACAAGAGAACAACAGCCCTGGCAAGGAGATTTTCCTCTTTATCAATTCCAGCTCCTGATAAATGACTGGTGTAAGTTGGTATTACCAGGCTGGCAGCAAACTTGTTATTTCTGAACTTGTTCTCAAGATACAGGATAATACATTGTGGATATTGATGTTCTGTTGACAATCCTTTGACCTTGCAAAATTTCATGGAAGACAAATGCACAGGCCATGGACTGAGCTGCAATATTTTTTTAATGACAGGCCAGAGAAGATTGAAGGAGAAGTTCCCAGCCCTGTATCAATCATTATTTCTCACTGCCTTCACAGCTGAGAAGAAGTGCTTGATAAATGACAGTATTTTTAAATTTACCCAATCAAAATTTAGCCTGAAAGTCCTAATGTCAAAATCCCACACTTGTCCACATTGTTTTGACAAGGCAAATCATAGGGTTTGCAGAATCTGCTTCACCAAAATGAGATTCCTTGGAGCTGGGAGAGAGCAAACTGAGAGCCAAGGCCTGTCGGTGGGCACGGCTCCCAGGGAGCCCCTCCCAGCCAGGAAAGTGCTGGTGCTGCAAAAATGGGA
Source organism: Promerops cafer (assembly GCA_013398275.1). Lineage (NCBI taxonomy): Eukaryota > Metazoa > Chordata > Aves > Passeriformes > Nectariniidae > Promerops > Promerops cafer. The sequence continues at coordinate 5,035 of VZSE01004865.1, forward strand.
AATGCTGGGCTGCAGAACTCGGCTGGGGGCTGCTCTAGAACCCAGCATGGTCTCCTGGCAGGGACCTCCAGTCCCATCCAGCCCCCTGCCACAGGCAGGGACACCTTCCACATCCCAGCTCCTCACCCTGAGCAGCCCCACGGGGGAATTCCTGCTGTAAAGTGACAGATTGACAAGGCAGGGGTTTCCACAGCACTGGAATCTCTAAAAAAACCCAACCCAAACCAAACTCCCCAAAAAACCAGCAGAGAGAAGTGCCCTGCTCTGCTCTGGTTAATGCAGAAGAGTTGAGCAGAAGTGGCACGAACCAAGTGGTGCCAGGACCCAGGGCATGGCAGGGATGGATGAGAGATTGGGAATTGGGAATTCCTGGCTGGGCTGGAATTCCCAGAGCAGCTGTGGCTGCCCCTGGATCCCTGGCAGTGCCCAAGGCCAGGCTGGACACTGGGGCTGGAGCAGCCTGGGACAGTGGGAGGTGTCCCTGCCATGGCAGGGGTGGCTCTGGGTGGGATTTGAGGTCCCCTCCAACCCAAACCATTGAGGGGTTCCATGGTTTATTTTGCAAGTTCTACATCTTTCATTCTGTTCTGGGCACTGCATTAAAACCTTGGGTTTTCCTGCCTTTGCAGGGTTTTCTGTGCTCTGACACTTTCTGCTCCTGCTGTTCCTGTTCCAGGAATCACCTGGACAGGTCCCAGCCAGGTGCTGGCACGGCTCTGGGGGTGTTGGCTCGTGGATGAGCTCCCAGCCCCCCAGCTCTCCGTGCACCCCGAGCAGAGCCCTGGGACAGGCCCCCAGACCCCCTCCAGTGACGGGTGCAGAGCACGGGGTTTGCACTGCAGCACCCTCTGCCCGTTCCCTCTGTGGGACAAATTCCACCTGAGCCTGCATCCCAGATACCCAAACCCCTGGAGCCTCCTGCACGTGCCAACAGCACCCCACAGAACATCCCACAGAACACAGAACACAGAACACCCCACAGAACATCCCACAGAACACAGAACACCCCACAGAACATCCCACAGAACACAGAACACAGAACACCCCACAGAACATCCCACAGAACACAGAACCATCCCACAGAGCCATCCCACAGAACATCCCACAGAACACATAACACCCCACAGAACATCCCACAGAGCCACCCCACAGAACACCCCACACCCCACAGAACACAGGAGCCCCGCACCCCGCAGAGCCCCCCACGGAATGATTCATCCCTGGGTCCAGGAGAGCCTCTCAGCAGCCAGGTGCCACGCACGGGATTTCCTGCTGGAACGAAAGCAGGGGACAAAGGCCGGGGAAAACCAGGAAAACTGGCCTGCAGCCACAGCTCTGCACCCCGGCCTGCTGGGAAAATTATGGTGGCAATCAAAAGGAGATGCCTGCACTTAGGAATGGCCATTTCCCTTGGACATCCTAAAAGGGTTCTGCCCTTCGTGCTGGGAAATAAGGGCAGGGCAGGGACCTGGAATTACCAGCAGCGTCGGCAGGGCCGGCACGGAGACCGGCAAATGCAGGGCTTTGTGTGGGGTCAGCAATCCTGCCCACGATCCCAACAGCACAAAGGAGAGCTCTGGCCTCCCTGCTGAGAGCAGGGACCGTGGCCCACGCTGCCTTCCCACAGAAAGGCTGGCCCTGGGTTTTGGCACCAAACCTGGCCCTGGGTTTTGGCACCAAACCTGGCCCTGGGTTTTGGCACCAAACCTGGCACTGGGTTTTGAAACCAAACCTGGCATTGGGTTTTGGCACCAAACCTGGCACTGGGTTTTGACAACCCAAGCCCCTCAAGGTGCCCAGCTAATGCTCGGAGCCCATTGGAAAATCAGCCCATCCTCGTTCTGCAATTCTCCTGCTGCCTGCAGCAGCTCCTCACCACTGCCAGCTCTGGGGACACTTCGGGGCACAGCCAGCTCTGGGGACACTTCAGGGCACAGCCAGCTCTGGGGACACTTCGGGGCACAGTCAGGTTTGGGGACAGTCAGGCTTAAGGACAGTCAGGTTTGGGGACAGTCAGGTTTGGGGACAGTCAGGTTTAAGGACCAGTTTGGGGGCTGTCAGGTTTGGGGACAGTCAGGTTTAAGGACAGGTTTGGGGACTGTCAATTTTGGGGACAGTCACGTTTGGGGCAGTTCAGGTTTGGGGTAATTCAGGTTTAAGGACAGTCAGGTTTGGAGGACAGTCAGGTTTGGAGAACAGTCAGGTTTGGGGACAATCAGCTTTGGGGACAGTCAGGTTTGAGGACAGGTTTGGGGACAGGGGATTGTCAGCTTTGGGGCAGTTCAGGTTTGGGGACAGCCAGGTTTGGGGACAGCCAGGTTTGGGGACAGCCAGGTTTGGGGCAGTTCAGGTTCTCAGGAAATCCCAGAATGGTTTGGGAGCAGAAGGGACCTAAAACCTTGCAAAGCAGCTTTCCCTGGAGTAGCCTGACTGCCCCTGGCTGCCCCGCTGAGCCTCGGGGACATGCCACACTCTGCTCTGGCCCTGCTGCCCAGCTCCTCAGGACTGCTGAGAGCCCGGGGCAGAGCACTGCCCTCGGGACTGAAAGGGGCAAATTCAGAGACGCGGCGGAGATCCGCGCCTGGGAGGGTGGCGAGGCCCTGGCGCGGGGTGGGAGGTGCCCCTGCCCATGGCAGCGGTGGCCCTGGATGGCCTTGAGGTCCCTTCCCACCAAAACCCCTCCATGAGTCTAAATGATGTCATTAATTAACCCTTTCTGCTGCAGCAGCGCTCCCCAGCCCGCTCGTGCACGGCCCGGGCCGGGTCCCGGCCGTGAGGTACCGGAGAATTCCCGTTCTGCCACCTCTGCTCCGCTTTGCCACGGTGCTCCCGGGGGAGCTGAGCTCAGAGGAGTCTCCCCCTCGCCAGGCCCTGGGGTGTCACCTCCTGATCTGGATTATTTATAGCCCTTCAGCAGCCATCAGCCATATGGCACCGGCAGAAAACAAACACGGCTTGGGAAGGCATTTTATGAAAGGAAAAACGGGCCCTAAAGAAGGAAGTGAGGCTTTGTCTCGGCTCAGCACCGTATGGAAGGGGCTTTTCAGGCACAGCTCAGCGTGCACCGCCCCATGGGGAAGAGGTAAAGCAAAATAAAAACAGAGCAGGGAGGAAAACTCAGAGTCTGCGAGCTGGCTGAGCTGGGTCCAGTGCAAGGGCTCAGGTAAAAGAGGGACGAAAAGAGGGACAGAATTTCCCTGAAGGGTGCCAGTGCTGATGTCTGGAGATGTGCCAGTGCCCCACAGCCTGGGGAACCCCGAGTGCTGGGCCCAGGCTGAGCCACAGGCACTGCAGGCACCACTCAGCAATCAGAGAGGTTGGATTTTTATTTTATTTATTCCCAGGCAGTTTTCACTGATGCTCTGGCCCCTCCCTATCCCATGGGAATGTGCTGCCAGCCCTCCACACCCCCAACACTGCCCTGCCAACCCCTTGGCCACTGCCCTGTGCCAGTCACAGAATTCCAGAATGGTTTGGCCTCAAAAAACCTTAAATCCCACCCAGAGCCACCCCTGCCATGGCAGGGACCCCTCCCACTGTCCCAGGCTGCTCCAGCCCCAGTGTCCAGCCTGGCCTTGGGCACTTCCAGGGATCCAGGGGCAGCCCCAGCTGCTCTGGGAATTCCAGCCCAGCCAGGAATTCCCAATTCCCAATCTCCCATCCATCCCTGCCCTCTGGCACTGGGAGCCATTCCCTGGGTCCTGTCCCTCCATCCCTTGTCCCCAGTCCCTCTCCAGCTCTCCTGGAGCCCCTTCAGGCAGTGGAAGTGTGTCCCCAGCCGTGGGCTGAGCCCTGCTGCCAGCGCCCCAGTGTCCCCTGTGGTCCCCAGCATGGTGGGAAAACAATCCAGCAAGTGAAGCAATCCTGGCTGGGAGGGTGGGAGGCCCTGGCACAGGTGCCCAGAGCAGCTGGGGCTGCCCCTGGATCCCTGGCAGTGCCCAAGGCCAGGCTGGACACTGGGGCTGGAGCAGCCTGGGACAGTGGGAGGTGTCCCTGCCCTGGCAGGGGTGGGATGGGTGGGATTTGAGGTCCCTCCACCCCAAACCAGTTTGGAATTCGGTGATAAATACCCAAATTAACCTAATCCCCTGTTAAGTGCCCCAGGAAGCCTCTGTTGACACTTTCCCATGGCCTCAGTCCCCGAGGGTCAGGAACAGGAGAGGAAATTCCCCATTCACCAAACTGAACAGGCCAATTCCACAGGCGGAGCCCACATTTTGCTGTTCCCGACCTCGGGGCGGTAATTCCCGAGGTGCTAATGAGATGTAACGCCCCCATTTCCCCGGGGGGGTGACAGAGAGCGATTCCCTGACCCCCGGGAAGCTCTGCCCTCATTTAGCACAGAGCAGGCCCAGGATGCTCCATTTCACCCCCTTGCCCGGGGCTGGCACCTCCTCAGCAAACTCCTGGCAGCCCTGACTGCGGGGAGGCAGAGCTGCTGCTCGGTGAAAAACAGGGAAACACAAGATCCTTGGGCTTTATTATTTATTCATGCTAGAATTTCATTTTGGGTGTTCAATAAAAGCTGTCGGTGCCTCTAAAGGAGGTGGGAAGCTGCAGATTGATATTCGTGCCTTTGGGAGACTGGCAGTACCTGGGCACGCAGTGAACACACGGGGTTCAGGGGTTTTTTTTAAAATCCCAGTTTTGAGACAACTGCTGGATTGGATTGAACCTTTTCAGAAGGATGAAGTGTCCTCTCTGGGCAGCAGTGCCAGGACACGAGCTGGGTAGGGCAGTGTAGGACACTCCCATCCACATGGGCGTGTGCCTTTGGTGGCTGTCGCAGCTCCTCACATCTGCCCAGGAAGGTATTTGGCTTAGAAAATGTTCTGGGAATCCACAGCAAACCACAAAATCCAGTTTACAAACGGCTCACAGAGGTCAGGACTGAAATGGAGCCTTTGTCCCTTTTATGTGCAGAAGCAAGTGCAGGTTGTACTCTTCTTTTGAAATTTAATTGTGATAAAAACCCTGTGCCGTGGCAGCCTGCTAGGGAGTGCTTGTAGCAGCTCTTCCCGTGGTGTAACTGGTTTTCCTTTGTCCTGAAGAACCTGGATGCTCCAAAGGATTCACCCAGGCAGGCTGGCAGGCGTGGCACCGGGGGACATGGGTGAGTGGTGGAGTGCTGGGGGAATGGAAGGGCTTAGAGGCTTTTCCCAACCCACATGGCTCTGTGATTCCACGAGAAACCTGGATTTCATCCCCAGGGGGGATTCTCCCACAGCCAAAATTGCTGCCTCGGCCACCCTTGTGCTGTGCCCACCCTCAGCCCCAGCGGGGGGAGGGCAGGGCTGGTGACAATTCTGGCACTGCTTGGACAGCTGAAAGGGGGGCAAATTCTCTCCATGGCTGGTAGCCCTGTCAAAGGGTGGGGCCCTTGGCTGGGTCTGGCACAGCCCCCAGGGCCCCCAGGCTGGCACTGCCCTGGCACCACCCCAGAGCCTGGGACACCCAGGAACGGCAGGAGAACCCTTCAGCAGGGGATGGATCAGGAAAAGGGCATTGTTACACCGAGCAGGAGAGCCTGGCTAGCAGGGGATGGATCAGGAAAAGGGCATTGTTACACCGAGCAGGAGGAGCCTGGCTAGCAGGGGATGGATCAGGAAAAGGGCATTGTTACACCGAGCAGGAGAACCCTTCAGCAGGGGATGGATCAGGAAAAGGGCATTGTTACACCGAGCAGGAGAGCCTTCAGCAGGGGATGGCTCGGGTAAAGGGCATTGTTACACCGAGCAGGGAGAGCCTGGATAGCAGGGGATGGATCAGGAAAAGGGCATTGTTACACCGAGCAGGAGAGCCTGGCTAGCAGGGGATGGATCAGGAAAAGGGCATTGTTACACCGAGCAGGGAGAGCCTGGCTGGCAGAGCATGGCTCGGGTGAAGGGCATTGTTACACCGAGCAGGAGGAGCCTGGCTGGCAGAGCATGGCTCAGGTAAAGGGCATTGTTACACCGAGCAGGAGGAGCCTGGCTCGAGGTGCTGGAGCTCGGTCCCCGGCGTGTTCCGTGTGCTGGACGTGCCTTGGGGCAGCCTGGCACAGGGCAAGGCTGGAGTGGTGGCCAGCAGCGCTGGGGCAGCTGCACCGCTGTCCCCCTGCGTGCCACCACCCCTCCTGCTGGCCCAGGCACCTGCCAGAAGCTGCCCCGCCCTGCAGAGCCCCGGGGTGGCACTGGGCACTGCCCGGCCCCTGTCACCAGCAGTGACAGCAGGCTGCTGGCTGAAATACTGCCCCGCGTGCCTTCCAGGCGTGCAGACAATGCCTGCTGCATCCCTGTTCCTTTGAATCCTGTTTCCCAGCCCTGCTCCGGCCCAGCTGTCATTATCTCTCCAGACGAAGGAAGGGACGTGGGCATCTGTTCTTCCCTCAGCTGCTTCCCGCTGCACTCCTGCCGTGACACTTCCCTGGGCCCCCGACCAGCCCCCGGCGGCTCTGCCCCCCCCGGGCCAGCCCCTCCGCGCGGGCTCCCGGCGGTGGCAATGCCGGCAGAGCCCCCCATGCCGGGGCAGGCAGTCGGGGGTGGCACAGCACCACGGCTGTGCCGCCCCTTCCCGAATTTCTCCCCCTCCCGTCACGGAGCCTGATGCTCTGCGGGCGCCGGAGAGCGCGCGCCCAGCAGCGCCGGTGGGCTGGCAGGGCCTGAGCTGCTGCCAAGGCCCCCAGCACACGCCTTCCCTCTCAGCTGCTCAGCTTCCAGCTGCCAGGAGCCACCCCTTGCATCTGCCAGGGCCGTCCTGCTTCCCTAAATTCAAGCCCGTCACCATTTGGAAGCAGCACAGTCAGCAATAAACAGTCTGGGGCAGGCTGCAGGCCAAAAAACCACTCCAGACCATCTTCACTGCGAGCTGTGGGGACCAGCAAAGGCTGTCCTTGGGGTGGGAGAGCCTGGGGTGCTGCAGGGCAGGTCCTGAGGGATGGGGGTGCTCTAGTGAGTGCCCTTTGCTCTGCCCCACATCCAGGGCACTGAGCACAGCTGGGCATTGCCCATGGATACAGGAACTTGGGACAAGGGCCTGGGACGCCAGGACAAAGGGGGATGGCCTCACGCTGAAGGAGGTAGATTTAAATTAGATTTTAGGAAGGAATTCCTGGCTGGGAGGGTGGGCAGGCCCTGGCACAGGGTGCCCAGAGCAGCTGTGGCTGCCCCTGGATCCCTGGCAGTGCCCAAGGCCAGGCTGGACACTGGGGCTGGAGCAGCCTGGGACAGTGGGAGGTGTCCCTGCCATGGCAGGGGTGGCTCTGGGTGGGCTTTGAGGTCCTTTGTATCCCCCATGACCCTCCTGCCTGCACCTCCTCTTCCTACAACCCTCAGTCATCCCCAGTTTTTCTGTCCCAACCCAGACAAAAACTTGATTACGACTGGCCCACACTTAAATGGGAATACTCCAGTAATTTATCTTCACCTCCAAATTTTTAAACAAAGATTTTAAGCAATCCTCCCTTGGAAATCTCAAATCCCATTCCTCTGCCCATGAGTTTGATGGAGCAGACGTGCAGGGATGGTTTCAGCTGAGCTCCTGAAAACCCCTTTTTTTACCAACACGTTCTCCAGTGCTGATTATCCATCCCAGAGCATCCCTGCCGAGTGCTGGAGGTGGCAGCCCCTCATGTCCCAGCCCCAGCGCTGACCCTTCCTCCCCATGGCAAAAGCAGGCAGAGGGATGCTGCTTCAGGGCCAGCAGCCAGGATTCCTGTCCCAAATGGGAAGGGTGGGAAGGGTGTGGCAGTCCTGCAGTGTCCTAGACAGGTAGAAGAATTATAAAAGAAAGGCCTGATAAAATCAGGCCTGCTCTGTTAAAATAATAGCTGGCCTGTCATTTCTTCTAAGTGCAGCTAAGTAATTTGCATTGCCCATGCAAAAACAATCTTAGGTATGAAAGGTTCGTTAACACAACAACCTATTCTTGGGTGAAAAACAACCAGCACCTGCAAAAACAATATCTGTCTCGTGAGAATCAGTAGAAAAAATATATAAACGAACTCAAAATACCGAATTTTGATAGATATGCAGAATAGCACGTACTGACCAGTGAACTGTGAGTGTATTGTCTACCAATAAGATCTGACACCGTGCCTGCTGATAACCCTATAAAATATGGCCTATACCATAAAGATTTGGCTTTTCTGCATGGAGAAAATGCAGTCTCGGCTGCTTTACTGCAACACTGGAGCTGCTCTCAGCTTGGGAAATGCAGAGAGATGCACAAGGAAGCTCCAGGACAGGGACGGAGAGTGGGGGGATAGGGAATTCTGCACTGCCCCTCCTGCAGAGTGAAAACGTGGCTGCACTTTCATCTACCTACTTCAAAATTAAATTATTAAAAAGTTCTTGAGCACTGGCAGTTCCTGTGCAGAGCCTGGCAAGGCTTTCACTCCAGAAATATCCCATTTCAATATGGACACACAAACCTCTTGATCCCAGATGTTTTCCCTAATACAACAGAAAGAACTAATAGGCAAATGTGAGCATCCTCCCTTTTCTTGGATCTGTCATCTCATTTTGTGCAAAAAATGTTTGCTAAACAAAATATCTGTGGAATTCCTGCCATGGGCAGGGGAAGATGGGTTGTGAAGGGTTGTGCAGGGTCAAGCCACAGCTCCAACCATCCAAGCCCTGCTCCAACAGGTCACAAACAGCTCCAGCTCGTGGTGAGCTGCACCTCAGCCTCAGAGATGCTGCCAGGATAGAGTGGAAAAGAAAATCCCTTTTTGCTGCTTTGCTGTCAGCCTCTGCCATTGCTCTGCCTCAGGCTTCCAGCAGGAGCCATTGGCCACAGCTCAGGAGGCCATGGAACACCCGGGGAGCACAGAGGGGTGGCTCAGGGGCTCTGACACTGGAACACATCTTCCACCTGGGATCCAGGCTCCTGGAGGCTTCCCATGTGGAATTAGACTTTGGATTGGATTTCAGAGCTCTCTCACGTCGTTTCAGACACCCAGCAGTCACTGCAGATGCTCCTGGTACCTTCACAGAGTACTGAAGCACACCCATACCCTGTACCAAAGACACTTAGAGCACTGGTAACACAAGTTTTTGCACAGGATGAGAAGGTGAATCTGATCCAAGATCTGAAATTAAGATAAAAAAGAGATGGAAGAAAAGTAAAGCACATTCCTGAAGTTCCAGGTACTATAACAACACTTCGGAACAGGACAGAGACACTTCAGGTGAGGGCTGCATTGTGAGAACAGCGATTTATCCAAAGCAGTGCCAGGAGTGAAATGTCTACAAATGACTGCGTTGTGAGCACACCCGCGGTGTGCCCTCGGTCCCTGCTGCTAAACCCCGAGCTGAGGGTAACGGGCTCTTCCTTCTGGCACAGCTGCCCTGCCCCAGGCGCCCGGCAGAGAACGGCTCCGTTGCCTTCATCCTTCCCGGGGAATACGGTGTTGGAAAGCTTTCATTTCAAATACGGGACACAAAGCCATTATACCGAGCCCCAGCGGTGTCACCGCTCCCGGCTGCCCCTGCCCAGGGGAGCTGCCTCGGCCTCCTCCCTCTTTTCCTCCTCCCTCTTTTCCTCCTCCCTCTTTTCCTCCTCCTCCTCCTCCTTCAGCTGTGGAGTCAAAGCAGCTCCCACTGCCCTTTGGCCTCTCCTTTACCGTGTGTGCCACCTCACACATCCCTGCATCCCAGAGCACCCCTGCATCCTGCACATCCCTGCATCCCGCACATCCCTGCATCCCACATATCTCTGCATCCCAGAGCACCCCTGCATCCCAGAGCATCCCTGCATCCCGCACATCCCTGTATCCTGCACATCCCTGTATCCCTGCATCCCAGAGCACCCCTGCATCCCAGAGCACCCCTGTGTCCCAGAGCACCCCTGTGTCCCAGAGCACCCCTGCATCCCGCACATCCCTGTATCCTGCACATCCCTGTATCCCTGCATCCCAGAGCACCCCTGTGTCCCAGAGCACCCCTGCATCCCAGAACATCCCTGCATCCCGCACATCCCTGCATCCCACATATCTCTGCATCCCAGAGCATCCCTGCAATCCAGAGCATCCCCGCATCCTGCACATCCCTGTATCCTGCACATCCCCGCATCCCAGAGTATCCTTGCAATCCAGAGCATCCCTGCATCCCAGAGCACCCCTGCATCCCTATACCCCTGCATCCCTGTATCCCTGCATCCCAGAGCATCCCCGCATCCTGCACATCCCTGCATCCCAGAGCATCCCTGCATCCCAGAGCACCCCTGCATCCCGCACATCCCCGCATCCAGAGCATCTCCCACCCCAGAGGTGTAGCCCGGAGAGGCTGGAGGCCCCGCGGTGGGGATGAGCTCCACGGACGGGGTGGCCCGTCCAGCAGCCTGTCCATTGCCCCAGAACTGAGGAGTGGAAATGCCCGTGCTCTGTGAGGAACCTGCGCTTGGTCTAGGCAGGGGCACCACCGCCCACCCCAAAGACATTGACAGCCATTTCTCCTAAAGACCCTCTGCCGTCGGGTGCTTTGCAAAGACATCAGCACCCGCCCTTCCCACCACCAGGCTCCCCGCGGCTTCTGCAGGAACCTGCAGCACCAGCTGCAGGCAGGAGCTCCGGCAGCAGGAGCGGCAGTGGCAGCAGGAGGAGAGGCCTCAGACCGCCGCGTTCAGCGCGGGGTGGGGCGGCAGCTGAGCTCCTGTGCCTGCTGAGCTCCTGTGCCAGCTGAGCTCCTGTGCCAGCAGCTTCAGCTCTGTGCTGCTCCCTCTCATCTCCCAGAGTCCTTTCAGGCTGCCTGAAGTTTCCCACTGCGAGATTTCCCATAAAGGAGCAGCATTTACCTTTGTAAGGCCAGGGATTAATGCAGGCTTTCTTTCCCATCTGTGCTGCTCAGTCCCAAAATCCCCCCTTGCTTAGGGAGGGTGGCACCTGGTGTGGCCCTCCCTGCCAGCTGCCTGGGCAAATAGCAAATATCTGTGGGCTCACTCTGGGCAAACCCCCTGGAAAATTCCAGTTCTTGATCTCTTTCCCCTTTTTTCTCAGCAAATCTGTTTGTCCCAGGCTCAGCTATCAGAGATGCACAGGGACACTGAGCATCGTTCCCTTTCCTTAGGAAACTGCCTGCGAGATGGCAACACCTGCTGTGCCAGGTGCCTCTGCAGCTGTTTGAGATCATCAGATGGCACAAAAGCCACGGCCAGCCGTGTAAAGGCACCCCCTGCACAGGCCCCGAGTCTCCTCAGAATAATGATGCCCAGATGCAGCCTCTGGCATGAGGAAATCTCCTTCTCGCTGTGAGAGGAATTCGATTTTTGTGAGATTGTGTTCAAAAATAATAAGGTACAAAAGACTGAGATGAGTCCAGGCTGTGCAGGGGCTCCCTGACAGCTCTGCTTGCCCTGTGACACTGCAGGACATAATTCATGGAACAGAACAGAATCCCGGGATCCCTGGGGCTGGAAAAGCCCTCCCAGCCATGGAGCCCCAGCTGTGCCCATCCCCACCCTGTCCCCAGCCCAGAGCTCTGAGTGCCACCTCCAGGTGACACCTCCAGGGATGGGCACTCCAACCCTCCCTGGGCAGTTCCAAGGCCTGAGCCCCCTTTCCATGGGGAAATTCCTGCTGGTGCCCACCCTGAGCCCCCTTTCCATGGGGAAATTCCTGCTGGTGCCCACCCTGAGCCTGCCCTGGCCCAGCCTGAGGCCGTTCCCTCTGTCTGGTGAAACCTGGGAGGTGATGGATGAGCATCCTCTCCCGAGTCCGGGCTCCTGAGCTGGAGATGCAGGCATGGACAGCTGGCCCTGCACAGAAGTGCCCAGCCCTGCTGCAGCATCCAGCCCTCCTCGCTGCTGCTGGAAGAGGAACACCTTGTTCTTCCTTCAGTTCTGACCAAATCGTGTCACAGAATCCCAGAAAGGTTTGGGCTGGAAGGGACCTTAAAGCCCCTTTTGTTCCACCCCTCCCCTGGGCAGGGACACCTCCCACTGTCCCAGGCTGCTCCAGCCAGGGCTATTAATTATCCTTGTAAAACATCATCAGATCTCCAAGTGGGTTTTGAGCAGAAATGTTATCACACTTCCAAATTTGATGTATTTGACATATTTAGAACAAACAAAAGGTCAGGTCTGAGAGCCCAGCCAGAGAGATTTCATTTCTCATTATCCTCGATGCTTTAATGACTGTGAGGATTCCTCAGGTTTAGCAACACACGGGAAAAGCGTCCTTCGGGCCAGCTCCACATCTCAGAGCCGTCAGCTGGGAACTGAGGTGTCACGAGGAGGAAACACAGCAAAAACGTATTCGTGGGTCCCGCACCAGCCGACTCGTTCGCGAGGCGTGCTCTCCTTCAGCCCCGAGGAGCTGTCAGCAGCCTGACAAAAGCCCTCCGGAAGAGCGCAGTGATGCCGGATAAACGGCACTGAAAACACCTCGGGGCAATCCCGGCTGCGAAAGAGGAAAGCGCAAACGTGGGACACTCGGGCTGGGACAGCCACCGCGGGGCGACCTGCGAGTGCACTGGAGAGGCTGGGCTGGGCACAGCTCAGGGACAGCCACGCTGGGCTGGGCACAGCCAGGGGACACAGCCCAGGGACAGCCAGGCTGGGCTGGGCACAGCCAGGGGACAGCCACGCTGGGCTGGGTCACAGCCAGGGGACAGCCAGGCTGGGCTGGGCACAGCTCAGGGACAGCCAGGCTGGGCTGTGTCACAGCCAGGGGACACAGCCCAGGGACAGGCAGGGTTGTGTCACAGCCAGGGGACAGCCAGGCAGGGCTGTGTCACAGCCCAGGGACAGCCAGGCTGGGCTTGGCACAGCCCAGGGACAGCCAGGCAGGGCTGTGTCACAGCCCNGTCACAGCCAGGGGACAGCCAGGCTGGGCTGGGCACAGCCCAGGGACAGCCAGGCTGGGCTGGGTCACAGCCAGGGGACAGCCAGGCTGGGCTGGGCACAGCCAGGGGACAGCCAGGCAGGGCTGGGTCACAGCCAGGGGACAGCCAGGCTGGGCTGGGTCACAGCCCAGGGACAGCCAGGCTGGGCTGGGTCACACACAGCCAGGGGACACAGCCAGGGGACAGGCAGGGCTGTGTCACAGCCAGGGGACAGCCAGGCTGGGCTGGGCACAGCCCAGGGACAGCCAGGCTGGGCTGGGTCACAGCCAGGGGACAGGCAGGGCTGTGTCACAGCCCAGGGACAGGCTGGCACTGCTGACCTGCCAGTGCAGTTTGGGAAGGTGAGGCAGCCGTGCAGGAGAGAGCGAGAGCTCCTCCACCCTGCAGTGGCCGTCCCCTAACAGGCGATCCTGTACTCAGCCCCAAAAATCCCCCCTGGGCCCCTGCCCCAAACCTGCACCCCTGGCTCCGTAGGGTGAGCACACAAAGCCTCACCTGATGAATTCAGACGTGCAGAGCAGGACGCCTTGAGCAGCTGCAATAGCTCATTGTGACAGCGCAGATTTTTCATAGAACTGTTAGGAGTCGTGGAAAAATGTGCCAGAGCTTTTCCACACGTGAAGGGAATGGCTCGTGAGGGTGGGCAGCCCTGGCACAGGTGCCCAGATCAGCTGGGGCTGCCCCTGGATCCCTGGCAGTGCCCAAGGCCAGGCTGGACACTGGGGCTGGGACACCCTGGGACAGTGGGAGGTGTCCCTGCCATGGCAGGGGTGGCTCTGGGTGGGATTTGAGGTCCCTCCACCCCAAACCAGTTTGGGATTCCATGATTACAAGTAAAGAACTGGGAGAGGGAGTTTCAGTAACCACAAGGCTGCAGGAGGTCATCGTCCTACACACCAATTTAGGAGACCTTTGAAAACTCTTCCTACCCTAGTGGAGCATTTGATTTCTTTTTGGGGCTGCAGAGAGCTCAACAACCTCACATGAACCTTTACACCAATTACTGAACTTTTCTTGCCATCCTTATTTAAATGATACAATTATCTCCCAATTTGCTGCCTACTTAGCTGGTTGTGTTACTTCAGTTATTATTCTCATCATATCTCTTTCCCTCTTTTTCTTTTCTCTTATTTTTCCAGCTCACAATTGCTTCCACTGTATTCTCTGATTACTGCTGTATTTAATCTTTTTCTGTAACAAGCCAAAAAAATCCCCACAAGCTGCAGTGCAGCTCCAGCAGGAGAACAAGCCCTGCTCCTCATTACGCCGGGCACCCTTTGTTCCAGCAGTGTGCCCTGGTGGCC
>VZSE01004866.1:0-11108 GCA_013398275.1 Promerops cafer
GTCACACGCCTGTGCTGCATCAGCGCTGGCCCCTCCCCGCCCGCCGCCCGCGGCCCAACCGCACCGCATCTGCATGGAGCAAAGTGAAAAATGACACTGCAGGTAATTATTTCAGCTCCTCTGCCGGGGAGATGGGCGAGGAGAGAAACTGAGGGAGGGGATGAGGGAGAAGAAACTTCAAGCTGATTAAACGCGTTTGCATCGACACGTACTGCACACGAACACGCGGCCGCGATTTTGTGCTAGTCGTACTGTCATCTGCGGCAAAAGCAACAGTCGTTCAGTGTCAGCCTCTATAAATGTTACCGAAATTGCCAAATCTCTGCCTGTGCACAAGGGTTCGTCAGCGGCAAGGCAATCGTTCAGAGGACGTAAGATAACTGCTATTTATCTTTTTTACCCCCAGTTTTGTAGATAAATGTAAAATTATGAAGTATTTAAAACCAACCTCTCTGGCTTCCCTGTACAGGAAAGAAAAGCTGGACAAAGGGAATGCTTGCAGGTCACTGGTTTCCTTAAACCTGCTACTTTTTCAGTTCATTATCCCATAATCTTGGAAAAGCAGTGTTGAAATATGTATACTCAGAAATATGAAAATAAATAGAAGAGGAAAATTACTCACTTGCATTATAAAATAAAGCTTGCTCTTTAGTCCAAATGCTTAATGGTTTATATTGCAGCAAAATTCTTTCAACTGAAGAGACAAGCAGTTTCCTTTAGATTTTGATCTATTCAAGAAACCACAAACTGTTTGCTGCAGAAAGTATGTATTCAGAAAAGGTAAGCGCCACTGAAGTTTAAATATTTGAACGGGGAACAAATGGCTGTATATCAAAACCACCACTACAGCATGATAAGGGAGTCCACAACCACAAAACCAATTGAGGAGAGAGAATCTTGTGCTTTAGGCCTGGAATTGAACATGGAAAGTACAATTCAGTTGTCAGCATTACTACAGTGTTTTGTGTAACACTGGATCCATTTTTATCATTTCTTTTGTATTTGTTTTTCTTTCTTTCTAATGAACAAGGACATATGGTTCTTGGTAATCTGGTACCCTGCTATTCCTATAAACTGGCATGTGACTTTGAAAAAAGTAGAGGACTAAGTAAAAACCTGCTCAGGAATAAACACCTAATTTCAGGATTAAGCAAGGCTGGGAGGGAAAGAAGAATAGCAACAGAATGACTTTCTTCTTTTTCTCAGTAATAAAGCAAAATAAAACAGAACCATCTCCAGCCTAACAAGTAAATATTGTAAAACCTTCACATTTGAGCAGGTGGGAAAGAAAGAGAAGTTATTCTGTACTTGCACCTGCACAGAACACATTTTATATTAATGTGGGTTTTTGGGGTGACAATACTAGAAATGTTTTTTCTGCATTGAGAGCATCAGCCACTACTGTGGCGGTACTCACAGCTCTCCGGTATCTGCCCTGTCCTCTTCAGAAAAGAGGAAGGAAGCCTTGCAAACGCTGATATTTAGTTTGGACAAAATGGTTCTAGTCATGTGATGGAGCTGGTTTATTTTGCCCTTCCATGACACATTATGTTCTCACCTTGGATTTGTTTTTCTAAAGACAAAAGGGCCTATGGGCATAACGCACTGCACACAAAATCCCAACTCCACCAAAGTCCTTGGCAAAGAGTACACCAAACAGCCACTTAACTCTCAACTATTTAACACAACAGTTACACCAGTCTGGGTCAAGAAGGCACCTACCTTCAGCATCTGTGCAAACTGCCTGGCCTCACAAAAGTCTGTCCAGATCCCTTTGTAAAGCCTCCCTGCCCTCCAGCAAATCAGAAACTCCAGTGGTGACCAGCTGCCCCCTGGTTATAACTCCATTTACCACCACTCCCTGGGCTCAGCCACCCAGCCAGTTTTTACCCAGCAAAGAACATACCCATCCAAGCAAAGAGCTGCCAGTTTCTCCAGGAGAAATGTTGTGGCAAACTGTGTCAAAGGCCTTACTAAAGTTCATGTAGGCAACATCCACAGCCTTTCCCTCATCCACTAAGAAGGTCACTTCACCACAGAATGAGATGAACTGGGTCAAGCAGGACCCGCCTTTCTTGAACCTGTCTTGGCTGGGTGTGATGCCCTGATTGTCTTGTACATGCTGCATGATGCTGCCCAGGATGATCTGCTCCATGACCTTCCTTGGCACTGAGGTCAGGCTGACAGGCCTCTAGTTCCCTGAATCCTCCTTCCAACCCATTTGATAGATGGGCTTCACACTTGCTGACCTCCAGCCAATTGGGACCCACTCCTCCCTGTTTCCCAGGGCTGCTGGTAAATGATGGAAGGTGCCTCAGTGAGCACTTTCACCAGCTCCCTCAGTCCCCTCAGCTGGATCCCATCCAGCCCCAGAGATTTGTGTGTGTCTGAGTGGTGTAGCAGGTCACTGATCATTTACCCTTGGATTATGTGGGCTTCATTCTGCTCCCCATCCTTGTCTTTCAACTCATGGGACTGGGTACCCAAGAACAATTGGCCTTACTATTAAAGCCTGAGGCAAAGAAGGCATTAATTACTTAATCTATTTCCTCATTTTTTGTCACTATTTTTTCCCCCTGCATCCAATATGGAATGGAAGTTCTCCTTAGCCTAGCTTTTGTTCCTGATGTATTACAGTGTGTGGATTCCCCTGTGAAGGTAACACTTAAAAGCTTCCTCCTATTACTGTAATGACTCCTAAAACTGAAAGAAATATCACCCTGCAGGACATTTGATCCCAAAAACCAAGCAGCACGTTGGAGTAAAAATGCATAGGAACAACTTCTATCTGCAAATATACAGAAAATGAACATGTGTTCTGTCCTTTCTGAGAAAAATAATCATATGAAAAACTTATTATTGAAAATAAATAGATAATAAATTATGCAAATGATGAGTACAATCTCAAAAAAGTCACACTGACAGTCTGTAAAAAAACCACTGGAACCATTTTCTTTGTAAATACTTCTACATTTATGTGATCAATGTGGCTGAGTAAATTCTGGCCTTTATTTGTCCTCAATCAGTTCAAACTTTACAATTTCTATGGTCTGCCATTTAGAGACTACACTGGTTATTTGTTAGGTGTAATTTAAGCAGTGAGAGGTGTTTTCATTTTTTCTAGGAGCAAAGTGGACATATTTTTTTTTTTTTTAAGTCAAAATTGTAACTCCCATCCAGAGATAATTTTCTCCACTCACCACTGGAGAGGTTCATGGACAACTTCCTTAGGCATCACATCTGCGTCAAATCACACTTACTTTGTTGTTCTTATTTTTAAGTTAAAAAGAATCTCATAAGGAGGAATGTAATGAGGAGGAAGCCTTTAACAAAAACCCGAGACAATATTCCCAGTGTGCATGCAAATGCTTTCCCTAAGATTATGAGCCAAATCCTTACCGTGTGGCAAATATTAGCACTCCACTGACTTAAGTAGGTCAGTTCACATGAGAAAGATTAGCAAAACTCTGCTCTAAATTTGTAGCACAATGCAAATTTGTGAGCCAACATTTGCAGATAACTAGCTGTGCCATTTTAAAATGCTACTTATTATCAATCCCACCTATAACCTACATAATTTGATCTGGTCAAATACCCAGGGAGAAGGTGGTGAGGAAGGAAGCTTTAATCAAAAGTATATCAGTTATTTGGACTTTCATAGTAGTTCACAATCCTACTCATATAACAATCTCTAATTGAGCTGAATACAGTACAAACAGAGAAATAAAAGAATGTCCTATCTTAAAGAATTTATAAGTAAACTATAAAATAGAAGAGCTACATACAGATCAGCAGTGACATTTAAGTAAACAGTGAGTCAGTAATGAGAATGGAGTCCTGGTTTAGAGCTTTCTTCAAAAGAAGGTCATTAGAGACTGTGGAGAGAAGTAATAAACTGGATTCAAGAGGTTGAAAAATAACTGCATAACAAGAATAAAACAAGCTTAGACATAAAAGGAGGAGAACTGGCCAGCAGGTCAAGGAAGAAAGTAAAAGGCAAGAGCAGGCATGACACAGATGCCAATACAGACTGTGGGTGTCAGTAAAAGAAGAGTTAAGAGGAGCAAAACAAACAAAAAATGGATCTGTGCCAGGAGGAGAAAAATCTCATAGGACAAGGAAAGAAAATATTTAAAGAGAGGAATAAACCTACATTTCCCTTTTTCAGAGTTTTGGGCAGAAGAATCGGAAAAAGGGGGAGGTAGAAGGGAAAAACAAACCAAAAAACAGTCAACCAACCAAACAAAAAAAACAAACAAAAAAAAAGCCAGAAATGGAAGCCAAAGGCAGCCAGTACCCCAAGGAAGGAATCAAAAACTATTGATGATACAAATGGAACTGAGAATGTAAGGATTGGTAACAGTGTAGTCTAATGGTAAGGAATTGAAAGAAGATGAGAACAAATCTTTGGCTGAATGACTGTTGATCATGTTTGCTCATCGCATTCCCAGCAAGAAGCTCTGCAGCAGAAGAGAGGGAGGAATTAGGCATCAGAAGGCAGTTTGTCTTGAAGGTTATTGTGTAATCCTGTTTATAAACACCTGCTGAATATGGCCATCCTGTTTTGCTCCTGCAGAATATTTATTTTCTTCTCTTAAACACTGAAGAGAAGTTTTCCTGAAGAGCCTCTGTTTAAGCTTTGTCAGACACTAAGAGCACAACCTTTAATAATTAAAACTCTCAATATCGGAAATAGAACATCATCAGGTACTCCAAGTCTCCATTTTACCCCTGAATACTCCATTTTACCCCCAAATTCATCACTCCATCTGAATTAGAATAATTAAGCTTGAGCTGCGATTGAAAAAAATAGTGGAATACTTATATATTTTCTTTGTCTAATAACAGTGGCTTTAAATGAAATGAAAATGAATTTTCAATTGGCACAGAACTTTAATTATTTGTAAAAAACAAGAGATTTATTCCTCTCTTTAAAGACTGTGATGGTAAAAAAAAAAACCTTAGAAATTGCACAAATTTCACCAAAAGCAGACTACCTTAAAATATTACCTTAATTTAATGTTTGTGACATCAGAGAAGGGTTTTAAGAGCTTTGACAGCACTTGCTTCTCACCATATCCTACTATCAGCACTGTGCAAAAAACAGTGCAAAGTTTCTTCAAATGAAATAAGGTAATACATACACTTAGCTGCAGAAAAAATAAAACAATATTTAGGCAACCCTTGACAATCATAGCTCATTGCACCTGAATTTACTTACCAACAAAAGATGTTTATAAGCCAGATATTGTCTCCCTTTTACATGTGTACAGAGATGTAAAATGCCCTGCTACTGACCTCTCCAGTTAGGCCATTGGCAAACTAGTTTTGCTGTTCATTTGTTTATTCATAATGTCCACAAAAATAAGATTATATAGTACAGTCATACTTCTGTTCAAAATACTTCCATTTAAAAGGAAAAAGCAGCAGGGAATTATAATGTGATAAAAAGCTATTGCCCTAGACTTCCTCCAGGTCTACTCAGCTTGACAAAGGACTCAGAGCTCTCAGCCAGGTATAAGACAGCAAATTCACACCCTTGAGTTTGTGTAGTTTTCCTTCTGAAGTCCTTTTTGTATTTGTTTAATAGCCAATACAATATACATTATATATACTACCATGAAGTTCCTTTTTTGATTATTTCTGGCAGGTAAACAAAAGCAAACAGATACTGCCAAAAGCTAACATAAAAAGCAATAGAAGAAAAATTACATCAATCACAGAGCTTAAGTAAAAATTAATTTTGTCTTATTTTAACACCTCATAAGTAATAATTTAGAATCTTTACATTTACAGCATTTAATTCATATTTCGCTACAGTCTTCATTTACATTTAATATTTATGTAAAATTATGATGCAGCCCAACAATTTTGAAAAAAACTAATGGCTGCTATCACAATTCGAAAAATATGTCATTATTCAAAAAGGGGAAATTTCTTCAACACGTTACCTTTTGCTGTGTTAAATCTAAAAATAACACCTGCCCAGAAGAAGTAATTTATTTTTAGCCTGTCTCCAGACACAGAGTAAAACTAATGCCTCCCAGCAGCTGGTGATTCTGGAAAGCAAGTAATTAAAAGTTATCACCGAGTAATTTAAATCACAGAAGCCAATTTCTGTCAATGTCTTTCACCCTCTCTGTTTGGGTGAACGTTGCATAAGGATTCTGGGCTGAGTCAGTGCCACTTTAAGGTTTGCAGAAAGCCAGAGCATGGGATGAACTGAATACACACCACACTCAGTTTTTCACAGAGGAGCCAGCACTTTTGCTCTCATTTTTCTGTGATGTGCTGATGAGAGTGGTGAAACTAATCAATTTGAAGAGCTCTGGGCCTGATTTAATGATTTTCACTAACTGAGAGAATGCAGCCAGGATATTTATGCATAAGGGTTCTTGCAAGAAGGCTCCCTGAGCAAAACAGGTGCTCTGAGCTATGACACTCCTGTGCCCCCAGGATGCCCCTCTGTTCCTCTCTGGGGCCACTGCATCATTCTGGCTGCAATGGAGGTTTCCCCATCCCACCACAGCAGCTGCACACCACGACCCTCTCTGTGCTCCATAATGAAATGTTAATCCAGTCTGGCAGCCTACACTGGGCACTGCTTTCAGGTGTTGGCTGTGAAGAAAGGAAGAATTTGGAAACACAAACAGCTCCCTATCGACTGGCCTGAGCAAGCCTGCAGCCAAAGAGCTGGAGCTGTGCTAGAAACAGCAACTGCATCTTTGCCTGGTCCTTTTGTGGTTTAAAATCACATCTAAAACAAGTCCTGCAACCTATCAGCTAGTGAGCTCAAGGAAGCAGGTAACAAAAGCATGAACAAATTCCAGGAGTGAGTTCTGCACACTCTAGGGGCAAGTTTTAATTTGGCAAATTTCAGAACAGTGTAACAGATTTCAGTGGATCTAGGTTCAGCAAGAGATGGAAAGCAAGGCTGAAAAATCATAGGGGAAGGAATAGCAGAAAGAACAGACAAGACACCAAAAGGAGACACTGGAAGTTTTCCCAGAACTTACTGATTTGGAGGTTAAGCCTATTCAATGACTGCAGCAGGAATGGGAAGAGAGGTCTAAGGTAAAGAGCACAGGATGAAGAATAAAAGACCAAGCACTAATGCCATCTATGAGGCTTTAGCCACGTCATTTATCTTCCTTTTTCTTTTTCACTCTTCCACTGCCTTGCCTATTTAAACCAAAAATTACAAGAGCATAAGCACTGTCTTCTCTACTGCAGTCATCACATGGAGACTGATGCAGGACCCTTGGGCAATGCTGATACTTATGAGACACTTATCCTAGTTGAAGAAGCTCATCTGTTTCTAAAACAAGCTTCTGTGTCCTCTAAAACACAAGGCAGATTATTTACTCCTCTGCAAACAACACCACAGTAAAAGAAAAAAAAACAGACATGGGAGAAGGGTTCAAGATGAGTTTCACATAGAAAACCTCTCAGTGACAGGGCCTGTCACTGTGCCAAGTAAGCCAGGGACCCTCATGGACAAAGGAACACAGAGCCTGAGGAAGAAAGTAGTCTTGGGGACAAGTGTTGAAACAGATGCTTCCAAATTAGCCTTTAACTTTCTACAGAGGTTACTCTGCTCCCAGGTTTCTCAAATTGAAATGCTAATACAAATATAAATATATTCCGAACAAGAAATATTATGTTAGGTTTGGTATCATTGCATTACATGCTGGAGAAAGCCTACTACTAATTTTGCTAATTTAGTTTAGTTTTAGAAATACTTTATACAGGTATTAATTAACTCTAATACAGCATCACTTGCATATTGCCTCATACCTAATGTATGAGACAGCATATACTTTGTTACTGCTCTTTGGTGTGTATGGGTCACTTTCTCTCTATAGGCACACTCTATGACAGCATCCTCTCTCCAAATCACTCTACAACTTCAGTAAAGCTCACTGCCATGTTCTCCTGCTGTGCAGGGGAGAAAAATTCTTTAAACGTATGTCTCTACATGCAAGGTTTTAAAATCATGATGCATATAGTTTATTCGAACAAAATTTTTATGTTACACCCTTTCTTGCTCACAAAAAGGTGAAAATCTACCCAGACTAATAAAAAATTATGAATTTGTAAAGCAGAAGTGAATCCTAAGAAGGATGGTCAATGTTCTGCTGAAAAGGGCTGGAAATCATGAAGACAATGTTTCAGTGGCTGTTCATGATGAACAGATCACAGGCATCAGAGCACACAGTGCTGATGGGGAATGTCACAACAGTGGAGCTCCAGGACAGGGCTGTGTGCTGCCTCCCCAGCAAGTCACCCAGCACACTGCCAGAAATGCTCTCCAGACAAGACCGACCACTGCACAGCCAGGCGAGGCTGCAATTACAAAATTGACTTCATACCTAACACAAGATGACCCACATCTCAAATAACTTCTGTAGATGTCAGGCTCTGGGGTGGGACATAAAGTCTGCTGAGACTGAAAAGCCTGGTAAGAGACTAAATAGGAGCCTACACATATATACATGGTGCAAAATAATTATAAAGTTGTCACCTGAAGGCACTGGACAATCCAAAGAAATGTTGCTTAAAACACAGGTCAGAAAGAGACCTGAAAAAGGAATTTATAGCAGGGATTCAGACACTGTCAGAACTTCTTTACACTGTGCAGACATATTTGTGTGCATATTTATCCAAGAAAGGAACTGGGAAGAGAGGGACAAAAGCAAGTGAGAACAATTTCAAACCCATACTAAGGGTCATATTCATCCTTCCTGAATAGCAAAGGACCAAAACACACTTTTCAGCACTACCCTGGCGTGGCTTCTGGGTGGTCAGGCTACTACACAGTCAAACCACAAAGAAAGCAAAACACTTTCTAAGACTGCTTCCAAAACTCAGCCTCCTGAAAAGATTAAGCCAGTAAGATACAGAAATCTCAAGAGATGGAGCCTGAACAACTTCAACAGAAAATAAAATCCAGAGGAAAGAGATCAAAGGAAATACAAAGAAACAAACTTTCCACACAAAATCAAGTGAGGAAACAGGAAATTCTTTTAAATACTATGGCCTATCCTAAAATGTCAGAAGCTGACTGGGAATTTGTAACACCTCTAAAATATTTGTTAGGAACTATAGTGAAAGAACAAGGCCTATTCCAATCCCTTAACATTCTACAATTCTGTGATTTTTCAGACTTAAAAAAATAATTAAAAAAAAACCCCAAACTAGCAGATTATATTCACTCTCACATTAAAATGCAAACCACAGGCACCCTTCCTAACATTTTGCTAATTCAGACCTCAAAATATTTCAGGTAATAATAATTCAGGAACAATTCCCACCCATGGCAAGTCTATTAAATAAAATCTACATACAGGATCATTTATTACTGGTTTTGAGTTCTACACACAATCATACAAAGATGTCAGTTGGAAGGCAACTTAGCCGAAAAGACTGTGTTATTCATGGGATTGCAGAATAATGACATGGCATCTGACAGGACATTCAACTTAACTCCTTCTTTCACCAGTGTAATTAATTAATTCAGATAGGTATAATGCAAGCAGCTTTTTCTCCAGCATTACCTTACACCACAAAGAGTAGTTGCATATTTCTGTGTTCTCCAATAACTAAGGTGGCACGCAAATCCATCTGAATCATCTGCAGATCCCAGCCATCCTGGGCCACAGAGGAAAACAAAAAAGCAAAACAAAAAGCTGTTCTAGAAAATGATACAGTGCTAGATTTTCTTTTTTTGTACATAACATTTACTGCAATATTGCTAAAACAGCCTCAAGAGAGAGGAAAAAAAACCTAGTTGTGTCAATATAAACAATGATGTTGCTGTTAGCCTTTCCTCCAGATCATCCAAATATTTAAACTACTGTAGCATCAGATGTACAGTAACAAATGCTGCACCTGCTATAAGAGCTGAGATTTCTGAAATAATACTTAATTGGCAAAACAAAAGCTAAAAATAAATTCAAGCTATTTAAAATGGGAAAAAAACACCAACCCACAGGAAACAAACACATAAGCACTCAATGGTGTGGGAAAAAAAAAAGTAATTTTTTTGCAGAAATGTAGAAAGAAAGCTAGTACTGAATGACATTAAAAGTTCACAAGACACGTTAAACCCAGAATTTTGAGGAGTATGAAATCCCATACTACATTGCAGTAAAGAGCAAATGCACCTAAATGTTCTATTCCACTTCTGGCCACCCTCATATCAACAGCAGCAATCAAAATTCAGAAAAATGGAACAAATCATAGAGGTGATCTGACATTGGAATTTGAGAATTCCAAAGTAAACAGTGACTGAGAAGAGTCCTGTAGGAATCAGCTGAAAGGAATGGAAGCACAAACATCAAATGAAATAATTTTTATTTTGGCTCAAGACATAGTAAGTGAAAATTAAATTATAAGAAAACTTACAAGGTAGAGTACAAGTGTAAAGCTATTAATTGATTTTGCAATCTAATGAAGGACTAAGCACCTACAAATTAAGTGCTGCAGTGTAAACAACAGCAGTGCCTGGCCCAAGGAGAATTTGGAAATGCAGGGTAAAGTGCTTTGCCTACCCAGTGTGGAGACCTCCCACTCAGAGGAGCTCCCTAGAACCAGCACCCAGGAACACTAAACAGGAATGTTCAAACATTCTTTCCAGAGCTCAGAGATCTCAAATAAGGTCACAAAGGAGACATGCTTGCTGATATAAGATCTAGACCCTGAGTATGAATATAGCCCTAATAGGTAGTGATAC
Organism: Promerops cafer; assembly: GCA_013398275.1. Taxonomy (NCBI): domain Eukaryota; kingdom Metazoa; phylum Chordata; class Aves; order Passeriformes; family Nectariniidae; genus Promerops; species Promerops cafer. The sequence continues at coordinate 10,736 of VZSE01004866.1, forward strand.
TCAGTATTACTCCCTGAAAAAAATGGGAGACAGTTCTACCTTATTATATAATTGTGTGCTGCTAAGTCATATGGGAAATCATATCATATCATTTCCTTTAGATCAAGATAAAAAAAAAATCTGGGTATGGACATTTACCATATTTCCTGCTTAAGTTGCACCAGGCATTAATAAAAAATTTATTATTTTTAGAACCAGAAATTATCCCAAGTAAAATGAACACATCTGTGTCTTTGTGATGGATATGCTCACCATGGCCAGGAAATCTGAAATTTTTGAGCAAAACCTAAGGTCAGTTTCAAGTTTTTGCACTGCCAATTACTTTATGTAACAGAAAAACAGTCACCTGAACAGGATGTGGAACCACAACTGC
>VZSE01004866.1:12553-23807 GCA_013398275.1 Promerops cafer
AATGCAGGGTAAAGTGCTTTGCCTACCCAGTGTGGAGACCTCCCACTCAGAGGAGCTCCCTAGAACCAGCACCCAGGAACACTAAACAGGAATGTTCAAACATTCTTTCCAGAGCTCAGAGATCTCAAATAAGGTCACAAAGGAGACATGCTTGCTGATATAAGATCTAGACCCTGAGTATGAATATAGCCCTAATAGGTAGTGATACTCAGTATTACTCCCTGAAAAAAATGGGAGACAGTTCTACCTTATTATATAATTGTGTGCTGCTAAGTCATATGGGAAATCATATCATATCATTTCCTTTAGATCAAGATAAAAAAAAAATCTGGGTATGGACATTTACCATATTTCCTGCTTAAGTTGCACCAGGCATTAATAAAAAATTTATTATTTTTAGAACCAGAAATTATCCCAAGTAAAATGAACACATCTGTGTCTTTGTGATGGATATGCTCACCATGGCCAGGAAATCTGAAATTTTTGAGCAAAACCTAAGTAAGGTCAGTTTCAAGTTTTTGCACTGCCAATTACTTTATGTAACAGAAAAACAGTCACCTGAACAGGATGTGGAACCACAACTGCGTGCAACAGTGTGTAAGAGAAAATTCAACTTGGCAAAGGGGAAAACTGGAGCCCTCACCAAACAGAGGCCAAAATGCCCCAGCATAACCTGCTGTTGGAGAAGAAAGGTCTGCTGAGCAAAACCAAGACCCAGTGCCTCACTAACCACTTAAACAAAAAAAGAAGGGAAGGGGTGGCCACTTAATAGTACAGTTTTTGCTAAACTCTGCAAAATTATATTTAACCTTACTTAGAGCTAGACAGGAATTAACACAGTTGCTGAGCAAGCATAAATGCCAGGCCTTAGCACATCTGTAGTCTGTAAGAGAATGAACTAATTTCAAGTAATGAACTGCTGAGCCAGCGCAAGGCAAAGACCAAAGCATGGGAAACATAATGCAATAACAGTATGCTTAAGAAAATTGTAAATCAAAGAAAAGAGAATGATGTCTCTTAGCTTCACGGAGCAGCTACCTGGGGAGGCATGAAGAGAACTATCTATGAGACACCATAGCTAAGGGCACAGTGACCAGCGACCTGAGGACGGAACAGAAGCAGTAAAACAAGTGAGTAGTCTGGGAAAGCAGGGAAGTGAGCTGCAGTTATGGCAGTTTGGCAGGAATAAAGGCAAATTCAAAAGTCAACATGATGGGTAGAGCAGAAGAGGATAAACATTGCAGACCCCAGCAGCAGAAAACTGACCTTTTGTAGAGACATCAAGGTTTTTCAGAGAAAAACGATCCCTCGTGCCATGAGTGCAGGCTGTCAGAGGGGGGGGTTGGTGTATCTTATGGGTCGGGAGGGCATAAACACCTTAAAGATGTCTGCCATAATCACAAAATTACAGAGTCACAGAATGGTTAAGGTTGGAAAAGGAGCACTGGAGGTCACCTGGTCCAACCTCNTAATCACAAAATTACAGAGTCACAGAATGGTTAAGGTTGGAAGGGAGCACTGGAGGTCACCTGGTCCAACCTCCCTACTCAAGCAGGGTCCCCAAAGGCACATTACTTGTATTGCATCCAGACAGCTTTTGAGTATCTCCAGAGGAGATGAAATTACATATGCTAATGACTATAGGCTGTACCTCATACCCACTGTCATCTATGTAATCTCTTTAGTTACAGAATTCCTCCGTCAACACCCCCACTGCCATTCTTACCTCATAACCTGCCTCACGGTCTGACTGCTCATGATCCTGACTTGTTCTGATTATCCCATAGCTAAGTGCCACTGACTTTTAGTTGTCACTGCTTTGCTTTGCCCATAAACACTGTCGACCTGTATAAGCTTTTAAAAAATCCCATCTCCACATAAAATGATTCTTCCTTGCCACATAATACCGCTGCACACCCCCTCCATCAAGACTAAGCCACATTAACACAGTGTCAAAAACACAACAAAAATGAAATACAGTTGCATTTTCTGTTAGGCTAAATGTATGCATGCAAGAAATACTCTAAGCCTGGCTTGAGCTTTCAGGGTAATTCCTTAGTTTCAGAAACTCAGTGGAGAAATGGGAACAACATGGTAAATTTAGCCATTTCCACGAAGCGGCACGCTATGAGCTTGACTACATATATTCAAGTATATTTAAGCATACAGCTAAGCACTCTTTAGTATCTAACCATAAATCTCACCCTCATATCAGTTAAGCACTTTTACAAATTTTAACATGCAGCTATATTATAAAAAAATTCTTTCAAATAAGATATGGCAGAAACATCTGTCAGTATGCAATTTGCATAGTTCTATTTAAAGAAATTTAAGAGTGGCTTCTTAATTGTTCAATTAATCTATAATAAACCAGGAAGATTTATCTTTTATTTGTGCCAATGATGGGAGCTTTTTGAGTTCACCAGAAAACACATGAATAGACCAGTAATTTTATACAGTATCATTTCAGAGGAAGCAAAGTAAACACTCTATTCTATAATATCACATTGTTACAGGCAAAGCTCAAGAATAAACAAGCAGTTGAATATATTTCAACAAAAGTTGAAATAACAACAAAGGAATAAAAAGAGAACAAAAAAATGCAATTCTACATTGCATTTAACCATCCAATTCTCCCTCTGACACTCCAACATCTCACACACATTTTGTGAATATGGTAAATTTGCCCCAACCTCCACTGTCCAGCCTACAGCTTTTTGGTGTGGGCAAACATCAGCACTGCTGGGTCCCGTAAGACAGCTCTGGCCAGCACCGGCAGCAGGGCTGGCTCAGGGCTTTCAGACCCCCCATTCCCACATTCCCCAGCACTGAGGACTTACACGAGCTACCAGAGGATGAACAGTCACTCCCCTTCCCTTCCCTTCCCTTCCCTTCCCTTCCCTTCCCTCCCCTCCCCTTCCCTTCCCTTCCCTAGCTTTGGGTGTTCCTGAACTAGAACCTTCTTCCAGCTTCAAGACCATTTTGCTTGTTTCTCTCTTACAATACCATCAAAACCCTTGAAAACTCTTACAGTCACATATAATGAGAAATACTTGTTGCCACAGTGATCCTTCAAAATTCTGTTCCAGCCACCACCAGTAAAGGTTCTGCTATTAACAAGAGCCTAACTCACCTCTACTACATTTTATGGCCAAGAGCTGATGCTATTGCATTGCCTATATTCCGTTTGGAAAAAAATCCAATTAGAATGGATTCGTGACAAGCTAGACTCTGACCTTTAGTTTTGACTTTGGCTGCCTTTTGTTTGTTTGTGAGGCCCTGAAATTGTTTACACACAATATAAATTGAATCTGTGGCATGTGAAATCCAGGCTCTGCAGCCTCTGTAGGTAACCTAGGGTTAGAGGTTAAAAAACATTGACATTATGACAAATTGCTGTAATTTGAGGAATAATCTGAAATCCTGCTGGGACACAATTGAGCCTGTGAGCCTAGTTGTTAATGATAATAAAAGCTGACACAGTAAAAATGATAAAATTAAAGAGAACACCCAGTAATATAAGTACCTCCAACATATGACATTGACGATCCAGTTAAGGGGGCCAGTAAAAATATCACTGGTGAGTAACTTAATACTCCATTTGCAGTTACAGAACTCTCCACTCATTTGTGGAAAAGCTTTTGTCTTTTCTGCTTACAAGCTGTTTTTCATAATTTTCAGAACATGCAGTTTTCATAATATCTTCAGTAATGAAAGGTCATAATTCCACTTTCTGATTAGTTTGTGTCTATGTACCAGTAGATAAAACCTGTATTTTTCAAATAGTATACCCATGATACCTTTCTCTGTCTCTCTAACATATCATAAACCAGCTGGCAACATAAAATATAAATTGGCTAGCTGTAAGAACAGATGAATCATTAATTACTTATTCTGTACCAAAATATGAGAGACCAATTTTACAGTATCAAATGGCAAGTGTAGCTGCTAATTAAAATTGTATTTCAAAAAAATCCCTAAAGTCAATGAGTATTATTTAAGATTGGGTTGAAAATGATCTTTAAAGGTCATCTAGTACCCCCTATATGTATTACTGTTTTAAAATATTACCATTTCTCAGAATTTAGAAACATCAGTACTAAATTTTTCTTTGGCTTTGAGTCTGTATTTCCATTCTCCAACAATACTTATATGTTATGGATTAGTGCATTCCATTACAAGAATCTTAAGATTTTTATTCTCTCATACTAAATTGTACCTTTCACAGGCCTCACATTTCAGATTATTATTCTCAGCTTCGCAGGATAACGGAATAGTGTCTTCTTACAAATACAACTTGCAAGACATAGACTATATGCTGCTAATGTGAAAAAAAATCACAAAAATCCCAAAACTAAAGCTAACCAGTTTCTGACATCACATCCCCTCTGGTAATTTGACCATCTGGGAGTCAAGAGTTTTCCTTGAGAAATTGGCTGTATGACAAAGGAAAAAAAAGGAATACAACAATGGACAAGGTAGATGGACAACACCTGAGAAACCACTTGGATCTGTTTTAGAAGTGCAAGAAGACTGAGATCCATTCTTTGGACTGGATGCTGTGATAAAGTCTATAACAGTACCACTGACACTTGGCTTGCTTCCAAACCTCTTCCAGCTTAATCCCTAAAATAAACACTCAAACCTGAAGACTGAAAGGTTAAAAAAAATGCTATGTCTTTATTCATAATTAGCAGCCAACTGCCATACTTTGTTACAATATAGAAAATGAATGCAATTGATCTGCCTTTTAATGGCAAAGTGCATTTACAATTATTTCTAGGGGGTTTTTTTTACATCACTGAAAGCTATGCATGAGGATCCAAAGCTGCACATGCAGCCATAATCTTCATGCAGTGGATTTTGAAGATAGCAAGATACACAGAATATCCAGTGCCTTTTGGCACACTTTTATGTTCCCTGGCATGTAGGTGTTCAAAGTTTTATATTGCTACATATTAAAACATTCTGAAATTGCTACATTTTTGTAAGCTATTTATCTTTTTCTTATATTTTCTTATTTCTCATAAGATCTTGCATTTTCTCTACTCCTCTCCATATCCAGCAGCTTCTCCCTGACACCTGCCAAAGAGAGCACCAGAGACAGGCCAATCAATTTTCTTCTTTGTAGGATTTTCTTTTGTTGAGGTGTGAGCCTTATCAAAGGAAACAGCTTTCAAGAGCCCATCTACAGAACAGAAAGGGGAAATACTGCCCAACCGAAAATAATGTGCAAATTAGGTTTTCATTCAGGGCACACTATTTAACCACTTCACAACTGATAAGGAAAAACAGCATGAAGCCCTTCACTGGTGTGAAGCAAATCGAAGCAACAGTTCTAAGACAGTTCTAAGACAACTTCAAAAGCCAAGGGTCCCTAGGAGAAGTTAATTGATTTGGTCATTTCTTCACCAAAGTGCTGTCACTGATCTCTGTGTTGCTTGGTAGGCTTCTGTCAAGTTCTGCAGACTCTTCATAAAGGTCAAACAGTTTAAAAGTTACAAATAATGAGGTAATATTCAAAGAGGAGTATTTTCTGTCAAATAAGACTTTCAAAAAAACTTCTACATCTAAACGTTGTAAACATTCAAACTGTAATTGAACATAAACTAATTAGTATGAGAACTGAGACTGTTCTAAACACTCATGTAACTATTTAGTTTGTCAAAAAAGAATTTTTAAAAATTTGATTTTAATTTTTGGTAAGAATTAAATATTCTAAATATATTTTCAAACTACTGTAACAAAGCAACTGAAATTATACAAAGCTGATGAGTGCTTTGTCCTACTTTTTACACCAGACTTTTTATTCAGGCTTTTATCCTTTCTTGATCACAACAAACCATCACAATCACAAACAAATCAAGGCTTCACACCATTTACTGATTTCCCAAGGACCTTCACAGATTTCGCAAAGGACTCCCTCTTGAAGCAGGCTGATTTATAGGAATTTTTGCATGGATTGTGCAAGATTGGGGCCCTTCTTGCTTTGTTCTTGTACAAACGAGCATCCATGAGCACACTTGGCACTAATGCCACATTTCTGAAATTCAAGTGTTTTTCTGAGCCCATGCCCAGCCCTAGAAGAGAACAAAAGATGGAATAAAACCACAAAAGTTGCATAGCTTCTTATTTTGATGGCATCATTTGGAAAATTCTTATACATAATAAAGTGTCAAATTTGCAATTTTACTCCCCGTAAAAACAACAAACAACAACTGCAGTAAACCCTGAAACACAAACTATGCTCAATTCGACTATGCTACACATGCTAAAGGAGAATATCTGGTACATAAATGAAAGAACTTTTTCCAAGATCTTTTTTGTTTAAGAAAAGACTGGATGTGGCACTTAGTGCCATAGTCCAGTTGACAAGGTGAAGTTAGGTTGGACTTGATCTCAAAGGTCTTTCCAAACCTAGTTAATTCTGTGATTCTTTGATTCTTTTAGGCACCAAATTGCAACTTATGATGAAACACAGAAAATAAATTCTAGTAGAGTTGCAGGGTATTTCTACAGAGACTTACAGGGACAAGTCTTAAAAATAATACTAAAAATAGAAAACTCAAACATGTAATAAAGGGTCTCAAATGTATCTTTATATATTTGCCATGGAGACATTAAGCTATCTAAAGAAGCAGCTGAGCTTTACCATATGAACAGATGCTCTCAAATTAAGTCTTCCCAGCTTTCAAATACATTTCCACATACTAATGATTATAGAAATATCTATCTTGAAGAAAATACATAATAATATAATGTATATAAATATATAAAATATAAATATATGTGTATCATAACGACAAAATGAAAAAATAAAATAGATTTTAAAGCTTGTTAAAAGTTGCAGAAGGAACAGCTGAATGTATCTAGTAGTTTCAAAAGACAATTTAGAATGAACAATGGAAACCTCTTTCTTAGTAAGAGTACTTTGGTATTCTAGTGTTTGTTGCAAAGATGAAGATTAATTTAGATTTTATAACTAACTCAATAACACATTTGAACAGGGATTTAGAGTTCCCCCTGGGAACTTCAGGAATGAAAAAGAAGCCAGAGCAAACCATGACATGGTTGCGCAGCTCTAAAATGTTAACAGCTAAACAGAAGAACTAGAGTTATTTTCCCTTCTTAAAGCAAGCACCATAGTTTAAGAAAGCCTTTGCCTCTAGGTTTCCCAGTAAGTCTAAGGACTCATAGCCTTGGGAGCAACCTCTGCAGTTATTAATCTCAGTAACACACTTTGCATGAAGACATTTCAAAGGGAAAAAGATGCAGAATTTAATATTAAATAAAGATAAAACATAAATTAATATTGCAAGGACAGACAGGACACTGACATTACTAATACTATTTATGTAGCATCCTTAACTAACTTAGTATATTTAGAACACACTATTTTATCTGTAAAATGCTGGTTTCAAATCAGCTACACTCTTGGAAGATTATGGAGCATTCATTAGAACAGCACCATCAATATTAAACACTATATGGAATGTTATCTTGAAGTAGCATTTAAGCTAGGTATATAAAATTGCACATTACATAACTGGACATATGGCAGAAAAATATGAGTATTTACTACATGCACAGATTTGGGAGCTGGTTTTCATGTCACATCAACCAGATAACAGCTATAGTAATATTATTTGGAAATGCTGTGGTAGGGAGAAAGCAGAAAGAACAGACCCTCATTTAACTGTCATGACTAAAATGCTTTTATGCAATTTCTAAATTGACAGTGCAATTATAGGTGTATTTCTCACTTTCATATCATGTTGGTGAGGCCTTTGTTTCTCACGTTTAAAAATACACTGAACTTCACGTAAACTTTAGTCAGGATTACAGGACATGACCCATTTTGAAGATGCACCTTGCTTTCTACTGTAAATGTGTATTATCTAACACAATACAAATAGGTCAGTGCTTCTGTTCTAGTTCTTTTCATTATAGCTAAAATCAGTACAGACTAAAATTAATACACACAGCAGATAAAGAAAATAGAAGTTATTACCATAGCAATACTCAAGAGATACAATTAGGTCACAAAAACTGGGGGAAAAAGAGAAGAAGCATCACTTCAAAATCAATAGGCACTATGAAAGGATGAGTTTAGCAAAAACAATTGTGCATTAAGCAAATAACCACTATACAAAGAAAGGAAAAGGTGTTCAGCAAAGGTTCAAAAATACAAAACCAGTAATTCACATCACCATAGTTTTACCAAAGCATAAGGTGGTATGCCAGCAAGCTTTGGAATTTTAAGCAGAAAATAATTTCAGCAGAAAATCAGTAACTTATGTTCATAGAATTTCAGTAACAGAAAGTAAGGGGCTGACAAAGTAGTTTATACTTAAATCTGCAAGTGTAACTCAAATGCCATTTCCTTCTAAAGTTACAACATGCTCAATATAAGGCACAAAGTGGTTTTCATCATATTTATGATGCAGCACAAGTCAAACAAAGAGTGAAGTTTTGCCACAGTTCTCAGTTTTCTTGATGGTCTGAAAACAAAATCAAAAATCAACAATTGCAGTTAGAAGCCAGAATTACTGGTGCTACAATTGGTATCATGTAGAAAGCTAGCACAGGGATGGTGAAATCCATGGGAATTCCTTTCTGTTCCTCATGGAAATTCCTCTGGCTTCTTGTGCTGGCCCATTCCCTCTCCTGCCTCCTTCCTCACTTACTCAGCTCTGGACACAAACCCTGTTTTAAACAGCTAACATATCAAACATATAAATTAACATTATAAAACCTCCTTACCTTACAGTTTTATGTAAAAAACATGCAAAAAGAAGACAGTACCTATACCAGCACTTGAATACGACCAATATGTGCCAGTTATTTAGTATGCACTGTATAGGTTACATTCTCATTCCACAGTCTTTTGTTTGTGTCTTTCAGAAGATCAGCCCCAAGGGACAAGGGTACAGTATTTGTATGCTTAGCAGCAACATTTGTGCACCATCATTCTCTTACATAACACTGCTTGGTATGACAAAGTTTCCAGCTCTGTAAAAAACAATGTCAACACGATGCAGATTCAGAAACTACTTTTCATTTACAGCAGTTTCTTTTTTGAACAGCTGTTCTATTTACGAAAATGAGACTGAATATATTTGAGCATGAAGAAGAGTGAATATTCAACACTTGCAAAAGCAAATATTATTGGGAACTGCAAATAAGAGCATCAAATCAGCAGTATGTGCTCAAAGATCCCTGTCTCTCAGTATCCTGACAGGAACAGCAGTCTCAGGAGGAATATAAAGAACAGGGACAGCACAGAAAAGCCTTTCCTGGGCTTCAGCAATTTGTAGGTCAGGGACTACCTCAGAATACAGCTTTTGGATTTCTGTCAGTCTCTCCCAGATCTATCTTCCATGAATGTATCCAATTGTTCTTGAGCATATGAAAACCATGGATGTCCCTGTGGCAGAAATGTTCCACAAAGTGCTGTGTGTCAGGGCATTTTTAATAGTGTACAGGGATACTTCTGCATGAGCAATTATAGCCCAACTTACATATATTTTAATCAGAAAATAGAAAATCTGGGGTTGCGTTTTTTTTGAAATGAAATGCTTTCTAAAATTAGAGCATATCAGAATTTAATGTAGTGCTTTTAAATGCAAGATCAGTTAGGGCTTTTAATTCTAAATATTAGCATGTTGCAACTTTTGGTAAGAAATGGCAGCATTCAGATCAGCTGCTGGCTACGAACAAGAACAGTTTGCCTCATACAGAAATGTGATATGACCAGCAGCATCCTTCTATCATGCCTGTGGACCAGAAATGGAGACTAGTGTCCTACTCCAATTAAAGCTGACTGATTCCCACCCTGCTGTGAAGGAGCACCTTTCAGATCAGCTCATTTCATGTCCTCATTGCACAGCACCTGGCTTGTAACTCTTCTGGGCTATATATGGTGCCTCAAGATGCAATGACTGTTGTTCTGCTGGGTTTGGTTTCATTTTTTTTAAGTTCAAAGTGCTTAAAATTATGAGAAAGCTGTGTTGCACAACCCCAGAATGAGAGCATGATGCCAAAGGCACATGCATAGAAGTAGGTCAGGTTAGGGCATAATACAAAGATGCAAGTACTGCTGGGGCAGAGCTCAAGCACAGCCAAGGCTGGCACAGTTCACATCTATACTGCCCAGAGCAGATCCTGAATACACTACACCTCTTGTTCCTGGGTTTTCTCTTGAAGGGAACTACTTCAAAAGGAAGTGCAGGAGCTAAATTATCACATCAAGTGAGCAAAGTGTGGGGTCAAGCCAAGCTGGCACCATGGAGACACTGTGGCTTTGTCTTCATTGCTAAGCCAGAGACAGAGCATGGAGCTGGGTGCTGGCATGCAATTCATGTCCCATTAAGCTGTTACAACAGCTCCCTGAATGGCTTTTGTCTGTGTCAGCTAGTGCTCTCCTGCAGCGTCTGGGAATGGATTGAGGACAGCGCAGGCCAAGGACCATACCAGTGGGTAGTTCAGATGTATCATGAAACTTTGGTCTGGAGAGGAAAAAAGTTTAGCCATTAAGATGCAAACTTTTATGTTTCCTGGATTTAGATCCAAAGCAGAAATCCTCGTCCCTTTTATTTACTAGCACAGCTCCATCTGCATTCTTAGCTCAGCACGACCTAGGAGCTCAAGGCAAGATCATACTCCTTCCAACACCTTCCTTCCTTTCACAGAAGGTCAAAACATACACACACATTGGTAATAGCTTAGTTAAAAATACAGAAATACAAGACCTTCATTGTCTATACTAGGTTAATGAATTAATTATATGAGGAAAACCCCCCATTATGCTTCAGTAGAGAGCACTGTAAAATTCTGCTTCCTCTGGCTTTGAACTCCTGCCTTAAGGCACCTCTCAAATTCAGAACACATTTTATTGTACATAAAATAGGCAACAAGTAAAAAACAAGAAGTTAATACCTTTCCTTACACATAGATGAAGGCCAGAAAGCAAAGTTTTCAGTAGTTGCAAGGATCTCGTGAGTACAGGCCCGCTAAGGAAAATGCTGTACCTAATAGAAAGCAGGTTTGGTTCCCCATTGACAACAAAATTGTAGTATAGAATGGATTCAACACTACTTGCAGTTAATCAAAAATACCCTCTTTTAAACAAGACTGAATCAGTTATCAGTAAATCAGTGAATAAGTAATCTCTAGATATTAAAGGAACTTTACTTTCCAGGCAAATTCATATAGAATTTGCTTTTAATTAAAAAAAAAAAAAAAAAAAAAAAAA